>CM032332.1:43697838-43997838 GCA_019022515.1 Quercus aquifolioides | reverse complement strand
ATTTTTTTGGTGAAGCAACCTTAATTAAAATGTTAATGCAAATAAATATAATATAATATATTTATATTATTTAATAAATGGGGCTTATTTTATTTGGGAAAAATATTTCAAACGCTTCTTATATATATATATTTTTATTGAATGTGAATTTCAAAAACTTAACCATTAGATTGCATGTTGTGGACACAATAGAGGGGTGTTCGAGTCGCCACCTAGTTTTTGCAATGGTCTAGGAACCATATATATAGCGTCCTCTCGAGGAGGAACCTTTTGATCTTACTATTAGAGATATGGGTTTGAAGTTTAGGTATGTTCTTGGGAAGGTGTTAAGCACCCGAGACCGCCCAACCCTAAGGTTGGCCTTCCCTTATTGTGTCTTATGTCTTAACCTCATTAAAAACATGTTCAACACTTGTATCTACACACACACACACACACACACACACACACACACTAGCATACATCTAAGCATACAACATGGCATCATTATCCCAAAACACATACATATCTACCCTTAAACAAAAGAGAGCCAAACCCATACATACATGAAAAGCACTAGCATGTGAAAACCTATCATATCATTCATCTAAAACGAGGTAGCAACTCAATCATGGTAGCAAGGTATCATGGCAATCATAAGATCATATGAATATCCATACTCAAAATGAAACATCATACAAAGATATTCATCACAAAAGATGCATGTTCATATCGATGCATGGCCTACCTTGACTTAACTTGTAGCAACTCAGCACCTATGACATCAATGCATGGACATGTGAATGAATGGCATGGCATTAAAACTAAGAAACAAAAGGATAAACTCTAATCTAAACATGTTAAAGACAAACAAGCATGTGAACAAAGTAAACAGAAGCTTAAGAAACATAAAACACGTGAAAAGAAACCCAAAACAAAAACATATTATATGAAGCAAAGAATGAAATAGAAGAATTAGGATTTCTAGGCAATGGCCTGTGTACGCAAACAGAGGCCTGTGTACACAGGCCAAATCCATGCACGCAGAATTTGATCTGCGTATGCATGCTCATGGCACACGTATGCAGGTTTGTTCAAAACCCTAACCCGAAAACGAACTAAATAGAAAACAGAGCATGAACTAAAACCCTAATTCTAACAACCAAACATGTTCACAAACATAAAGAAAGCATAAAACTAAACTACACAAACATATATAAGCATAGACGAAGCAAATGAACAAGATTAAAACAGTAAAAGAAAGGCTAAAAAAGAGAAAGAAAGGTTGAAGCTTGATACCTCAAAAGGAGTTCCCAAACTTTGATTTTGACTGTCCCCCTTAGTCAAATCTATAACAATTCAATAAAACAGTGATTAGAAACTTTAAACTCAAAGGATTGAGGACAGAAAAGGTCTTAATAAGATAAAAATGACTTAGGGTGTTTTGTGGAAAACTCCCTTTTGATTCACTATTTTCTAGTGAATCTTAAGTTTTTCCTATAGGCATTTTGTGTGTTTTGAAAATGTACCATGTAAAGCTTTATACAGTGGAAAAAATGGAGTTGGAATGGCTCCCAGACGATGTAGGATTCATTCTAAACCTCAGCCATTATTGCAGAAAATTTGCCTTTTTTATGTGTCCAAAACCCTAGCTGCATACGCGGAGTGTGCCTGCGTACGCATGCTTTGGCTCATGTACGCAGGCTGCTGCCCACGTTTGTGGATTGAGGGCCACTTTGGTCTTTTATCTCCAAAATAGATTTCTGCTCATTTAAAATGTTATATTTTCCATTTTAACACTTCTTAAGTTAATTTAATATCTGATTGGGCTTTAAACTGGCTTTGAGCCTAGAGTTTGAGCATCATTGGAGAATGGGGGCCCGAGTCGGAACGGGTACAAAATGCGGTGTCGACACATGTATTTATTATATTCTCCATGCTTGCAAAATTCCAAGAAAATAAAAAATCAATAAATATGTTATTAATCAAATATTTAAATATTAAATTTCTGTGGTCTTAAATTATATATATAAAAATTAAGTTTATTAATTGAATAGGAAATAATATCCAATTTAAACAAAATTTGATAGGTGTATTAAAAACATAAAAATATATAATCCAACAATTAAATTTACAAAATTCACATCTAATAAAAAATATATAAAAAGAATTTGAAAGTTTCTTTCTACCTTTATTTGGGCCTTAAGACAATGCGGAGCCATCTCGGACAACAACAACAACAACAACAATAATGGAGAAGTTCCGTAACCGATGATTATTGCCATTAGGAAAATATCCATAAATTGAACTTTGAACAAAACAACTCACCCATGCAATATGCAAGCACAAACGTCACACCCTTAGAAAAATAGCAACCATATATACAAAATCTAACTTAGTTTTAATCTCCTCGTACCTATCGGAAACCAAAAACCCGTCCAAGTTCAAAGTACATAAATAAAACTCAAATCTCACACGTATGAAAGTACCATTCAAAATCTTATCTTAATTTTAATCTTCTCGGACCAATCAGAAACCGAAAACCCGTCCAAGTTCAATCTACATAAATAAAACTAAAATCTCACACATATAAAATTTAAAAACCTACCATTCCTTCATCACCACCCCAATTCTTACAAAACAGTTAAAAAAATCATCCACCAATTACCATGGGAGAGGTTGATCCAGCTTTCATCCAAGAACCTGAACACAGGCCAAAAATCTCCTACATCGAAGGCAAAGGTGTCCCACTAATCGATCTTTCTCCAATACTCTCCTCCAACAATGTTTCTGCCATTGAATTTGAAGGTCTTGTTAAAGAGGTAGGCGATGCATGCAAGGAGTGGGGGTTCTTCCAGGTGATCAATCATGGGGTGCCTTTGGAGAAGCGAGAGAAGATTGACGGTGCCTCGAGGAAATTCTTTGCTCAGAGTTTGGAGGAGAAGAGGAAGGTGAGGAGGAATGAGAAGAAGGTGACTGGTTACTATGACACAGAACATACCAAGAATGTTAGGGACTGGAAAGAAGTGTTTGATTTTGCTGTAGAGGAACCCACTATAGTCCCTGCCTCGCATAAGCCTGATGACAAGGAAGTTATTGAATGGAATAATCAGTGGCCTGAGTACCCTCCAGAATTAAGGTAAGTTTTTTTAACAATAATTAATATATGGAAATCATTATTATAGGACTATTGTGTCCTAATTCCTATAAGAGATCGAGTGGATGGTACAATTTAATAACTAGTCATATAAGGTTAACATGTTAGTAACATATGAATGTGTCTTCGTAACTGTTATTTAGGAGGATCCTATGTAATTGATTTAGAATTGAGATTAACTATCAAGAATTATGATCTAGTTTGAAGCCCAATTCAAGGGATTCTATCTATGTGATCTGATGGGCTGCTTCGATAACTGACCAGGGAGACATGCCAAGACTATGGTCAAGAGATGGTAAAACTAGCTTACAAGTTATTGGAACTTATTGCACTGTCCCTAGACTTGCCAGCAGATAGGTTCCATGGCTTCTTCAAAGATCAGACCAGTTTCATCCGACTAAATCACTATCCACCTTGCCCAACCCCTGAGTTAGCGCTCGGTGTCGGTCGGCACAAGGATGGTGGTGCCTTAACCATCCTTGCTCAAGATGATGTTGGAGGATTGGAAGTGAAGCAGAAAACAGATGGAGAGTGGGTTCGGGTCAAACCCACCCCAGACGCTTATATCATCAATGTTGGTGACATTATTCAGGTAACATTTCCATATATTTAACTTTGCTAAGTACAAATCATTAATCATTCAAATTAGTACTCGTCCAAAGGATATCTATTCAATCTAATTCTGTTTTAATAAGAGTTTCAGCATGATACTAAACATGCGTATTTTTCTTTTTTTGACAGTAAAATGATAGAACAGGCGTACTTTTCAAAAGAATGTATCTTGTTGGGATTAATTTTTCTAGTGTGAAATCTGACAGAAGTAAGAGGCTAATTCAAAGCATCCAAGTCCAAAAATAAAAAATAAAATGCATTTTGTATTCCCAAAAAATACTTTATCTATTTTAAGTACATTACCACTCTATGTCCAATGCACTATATATTCTTCTACTTGTTACCACTATATATATATTATTGTGAAAAGAGAGGTCAATTCAAAAAACCTATTGAGAGAGAGAGAGAGAGAGAGAGAGAGAGAATATGTTTTGTGAGATTGAAATAATTGAGGGTAGGAAATTTATTTTTTAGATAGTATAGTAGTAAAATGTAAAAATTTCAATAGTGTTGCATTTCCCAGTGTGGGGGATGGATTTTATGCATTTGGTGTTACAATGAATCTAAAATAGATAAATTAGAGCATCAGATGGGAATGCTCGAAGTTGTCTTATCTACAATGTTTAAATCTAAGTCTATTTAAAATGTTCGTATATTACTTTTTCTTTGTGCTCTCCATACATATATGTATCCGAAAAATAATGATACAATTACTAGCCAAATTAGAATTAATAATCTATCCCTATATTAGAGCTTAAATGTTTTTAGAGGCTTTTGTAATTGACCAGTTTAACTCAAGCAATCAAATTGTTCAGGTTTGGAGCAATGACACGTATGAGAGTGTGGAGCACAGGGTGATAGTGAATTCAGAGAGAGAGAGGTACTCATATCCATTCTTCTTACTACCTCCACTCTCCACCATGGTTGAGCCTTTGGAGGAGCTGATGAATAAGAAAAACCCTGCTAAATATAGGGCATACAACTGGGGAGAGTTTATAAGTCACAGAAGTCAGAGTAATTTACAAAAACAAAAAGTTGAAAACCTGCAAATTAGTGATTTCAAGATATCAGAGTAGGCTGGGTTGGAGGTAGTATGATTAATTGGCAAGCAATAACATTTAGTTGCTACTCTATGTTGTTCAGAGTTGGGACTTCGAAAGAATGATTTGGTTATCTCAGAGATGAGAAATATTGTGAAGAAATATGCTTCAATAAATTGTCCTTATACTATATTACAAAAATGGTTTATTTTATACTCTATGAGAGAATAATATATGAAGTACAATGACTACAAATTGAAGTTATTGATGCAAGTGTATCAACTTGATAATTTCAATAAAGTTGATGTTTTAATTTTTCAGAATATATGAAAATTAGGCTACCTACCATTCCCTTGTCCCAAATTACATGAAAAATAAGAGTTTTGTGCACTAGGTACAATGTTTGTTTTAGGGAATTTTATAAGCAAATGATTAACCCTAATTAAAATTAAACCAAATCAATAAGAGGGAGAGAGAGGACATGTGATGTGGAATTAAGAAATACATCACAAAAACACATCAATCTAAAGTATAGTTGTCAAAATCATAAAAAAATTACTCATCAACCCATGGTAGAATTTTCAAAAACATAAAAACTCACCAACTTAAACTAGAGTTTCAAGAAATAATAATAAAAAATTCCAACAAAAGAACAAAGATGTTAGAATTATAATGGTTAAATGATTAAATTTACTATTTTCTAATAACTTAAACTTTTAGGACAATCAGTAATATATCATGGTATGTTAGAATTATGATTAAATAATTAAATTCACTATTTCTTAATAGTTAAGCTTAACTTATTTGGACAATCAGTAATTTATCATATATAAAAAAATATAAAAGAGAGAGAAATTAATCTCCTTTCTTTTTTAGATAGAACATGGATTGAATAAGAGAAAGATGCGAAGATGGAGTAATAGAAAAGATAGGGAAAAGAGTCAAAAAGGGAGAGAAAGAGTAACCGTGAAGTGGAGAATAATATTGGGGAGAAGAAGCACCAAAAAAGGGAGGAGAATGGTTGAAAGAAGAGTAATGGTAAGATTGAGATATTGAGGAGAAGAAGAGCACAAAGACAAATGGAGGAGAAGAGTTGGAAAAAGGTGACTGACATGGCACAAGAAGAGATTAGCAAATTTATTTGCTAATTCTCGATTATTATATGAGAGTAATTCTTAGGTACTCCCACAGTACGGAAAATGGTGCTCCCTCCTCTTACATTCACGGTGGGGTCAACTCAATAAATTCATGGTAGGATCCACCATGAATGTGAAAGAAAGGAGCACAATTTCCCTGTGTTTCGGGAGTACATAAGAATTTCCCATTATGTGATAATACAAAGAATCTCGATAATTACACGTCCAAACAAGCTTTGGAAGACCTGCAAAATAGGAACACACAAAATTCAAAGTAACACAAGTGTGGTGTTGGCCAAAAATTCTACAATAATTAAGTTAGCATTCAAAATTCCTTCAATTAGAGTATAGGAGTGGCATGCCAAGAGAGGAGTCATATTTAAACATCTTTCAATATGATTCTTTAGTCTGATGCTTTGATGATACAATATATAGGCTAAAAAAATCAATATGGTTATCAATATTAAATTAAAAATGTTCTTCTCAAAAAAATTAGCTTACATTGAATGTCAATTTTTAGTCCTTAACGTTCTAAATATGTCAATTTAGTCTCTAACCTTTTGATATTGTATCAAAATAATCTCTATTGTTAAGTGGCAGATGAAAAAGGCCGATGTGTCTAAGAGTAATATTTAAATATTAATATTAATGCCACCCAAGATGCCATATAGACTGGTCAGTTGACAATTTTGTGAAAATCTCTCTCTATTGATCCGCTTTACGGTGAGAACCCTTCGTGTGAATGTGAGCCTTCATATTTCAGTTCCTAAATGAGTTTAGGTTGCGGTGGATGAATGATATCATTAACTTTATGGGATTTTGATGCAAATCCACTCCTATGCGATCCACTCCTATGCGTTTGGTCCTTCAGCAAAGGGTTATTTGTGGTCATTTCAAGTTTTCAACAACTGAAATTGGTTTTTTTTTAGGAACTAAAACTGGTATTGTCACGCCCGGAACCCCAAAGGGTCCAAAGCATGAGAAAGACGTCTCAAAGTACCTATAGATTTTTCATTTTTGGCAATTCAATCCACATAAATCATATCAAGTACCAACATCAAGAATTATCATAATTGATGATGCTGAGAATCGTCAGTAAGCCACACAATATTCACGTGCTTGAAACAATGCTTGCAACACAACAACAAAGAAATCCTTAGGAAAGTACCAGTGTGGTACCGGCCAAAAATTCTCTGAAAATTAAGTTAGAAAAGCTCTCACAACTCTAGAGTGCCAGAGTTAGGGTCAATTACGCGTACCTTGCACTACAAGAAAATCGATATATTGCGGCGGGTGAGAAAACAGCCGCTACATGTAGCCTATTGCGGCGCAATTTTGGCCAGCCGCTGTACATGAGATCTATTGCGGTGGGCCAATGACCCGCCGCAATAGTTCTAGTATATTGCGGCGAAATACAGCGGCAGGCCAATGACCCGCCGTAATAGGCTCGTTATAACGGCGTTAAACTGAGATATAACGGCGGGTCACATGACCCGCCGCAATAGACCCTTAAATTGCCCCCACTGAGTCCTGAAATTTTCCCTCTGTTTTTTTTTTCCCTTTTCATTTTTAGCGCCTCTTCGTTTTTAGCCTTTTCATTACTCTCCCACACACACTCTTTCTCTCTCTCAGACTCTTCGAAAATCTCTTTGTCTCATCTCTACCACTACCCACAAACCCACAGCCGCAGCCACCACCACCCACAACCACAGCCGCCACCACCACCACCCAACCACCATCACCCACAACCACAATCACCAAATCACAAACAAAAACAAACCGTAAACCCATAGTCACCACTAGCCAACCCAACCCACAACAAACCCACAGTCACCACCAACCACCATCACCCACCCACCTGCCACCACCGTAAACCCCAACCCAAAATCAACCCACCACTAGCCACCACCACTACAAAACAACCACCATCTCACCAAACCGTGTACCACTCCGTCGACGAAATCGTGTACCGCTCTCGATCTGGTGGGCTGCTCGACGTCTAGCACGATGTCGCCGTTCTGGAAATCGTGTAGCCGTAGCTTCGAAGGTCAGTCTTCTCTTTCCTTTTCTTCGGATCTGTGTGTGTTTCTTTCGAAGCTGTTTTGATTTGTTTTGAGTTTCTAATTCTCTGTTTCATTTCTTGGGTTTCAGTCACGGTCTTCTTCTTCACACCCACTCTCACTGTAAGTTTATTTATTTATTTTTATTTTTTATTTCTCTGTTTATTGCTCATCGGTACTATCCGTTTACAAAGTCTTTTTAAGTTTTGCATTCAGTATGTGGTTGTGCATGTGGTTTTTCTTTTTGCCACGATCATGGGTTTTTGCACAGGTAATTTCCTCTTAATTCAGAATTTGGGCTTTGATTTTCATGAATGAAAAGTTTCTATGATATTTCGAGCAACTGTTAGATTAATAATTGACAACATAGATTTTTATTTTGAAAAATTGAAACAATTGCATGTTAATAGATTATAATCCCCAAGCTATATTCAAATGTTAAAATGAGATTGTATCAAATAAGTTTTCTGTAAACAAAATTTTCAAGAATAAACCAAACTTAGTTAACAATATTGCTAAGGATCTTGTCAAATTCCTAATTTGTCTCTGTAATCATGATGGTTCTGTTGTAATTTGATACTTTCATGTTTGAAATATTATTGTTAAGTTTGAGTAGGAGCCCCTTTCTGTTGTAATTACATTTCACTACTTGTGACAAATCGTTTCCCTCCTTGTAAACCATAATTTTTTTCTTGAAAATTCACAAATTTTTGAAGAAATTATGAATCCATGACCTTCACGAAAATTTCTAGCAGAAAAATACCATGCACAATGAAGGAAACTTAGTTACCAATACAACAACCAAATGGCTAAGCTAAGACTGTCTTCTTTAAGTTCTGTACCCCTATTTTATCAGGAAAGTTTCTTTAGAATTGACCAAGTGGAGATTTTGGGGAAGACTGCTAGAAATGTTAATTCAATAGCAGTCCCTGGTGGTTGATGCTTAATCACTTTTAAGCTGGCAAGTTGTTTCTCTAAGATAATAGAGATACATCTCTCTAATGCATTTCTTTGAGATGCCAAGGGATAGATATTTTAATGTAGTTGGATTCCTTGTTTTGACTGCTCTCGGGAAACAAGAACTGAAATACCTATTAATTATTGTAGGTGTATCAGATTGATTATTGGCCTAGATACATTTAGTTAATTATCAACTCATAACAGTTTATACTTTATTTTTTTTTTTGATAAGTAAGAGAGAATTATATTCAAGAGGCTACCTTATGCAAACAACATAAGGCAGAACAAATAGTACAGAGAAAGAAACAAACAAGGAAAACAACAAAACAAACAACAATCAACAAAAACTAAGTACAAAGAAGGGAATTAAGGAACATAGGGAGAGAATCACTAGAGGTGAGTCCCCAGGCCCTAGACCAATCAAAAAGGGAGCCAGTAAAAAAAGCGAGCAGCTGGTCATCGGATTTGTCCAAGTCCTCAAAAGTGCGCCAGTTTCGGATTTGTCCAAGTCCTCAAGGCTACCTTATGCGCCAGTTTATACTTTATTTTCAACCCCCTTTCTCAATTTTTCTTGCCTCCTTAGTTTTTCACTCAAGATGTGTATTATGTGAGTTTGCAAATAACCGGTATCTGGGATCCATTCTTAAATACATTTGATAGATGTATGTGGTTGTGCATGTGTGTGGGGTTTGTTGTTAATCTGCTTGAGGAAATTCTATTCTACCCGCTTGGTTGTAGGCTATGTGATTTCCTTCTATTATTTATTTGGTTCTATTTCGATAATTTTCACAAATTCCTTTTTTTTCTTTAGGAGGCTAGCTTTGACCTGTTCTCAATTCTTGTTTTAGCCTTGTCATTTTCATTTTTCTTTTATCTTCTTATTTTCTTGGATTCTAAAGAAATTCTCTTCTATTTTTTCTTGGTTTTCCAATCTTCTTTTATCTTCTTATTTTTTTTCAGCTGGATTTTAAAGATAATTTATTTGTTCTAGGATTTTAATCCAAGTGTATTTTTTTATGTTGCATTCGTCCTTTTTTGCCTTCTAACCTTTAATTTTGTATCAAGGCAATCTTCTACACTTAGAGTAGTGTAATTCTAGTAAGACTAGTTGATCATCACCAATAATCATATATCCTGCATATTCTTCTTCTACTGTCTTGGATTTTCTGGACATTCTAAATTTTTGCTCCTTAGCAACTCTTCCTTTTTTAGGTGTTTGCTAACTTTCAATTTATATAAATTTAGTACATTCTTGAATTGATCGTTCTATTAGGTTTTTTTCCTAGAATATGGAGCTTTGACAGTTGCATATGCTATCTGGTTAAACTGGTTCTTGTGGGGTTTTAGAAGAACTTTTTCCTGTAGATCTTGTGTTTTGATGTTGGTTGAAAATTGGGATAAAATTGTTTAGTGTTTCATCAATTTTTTGATCTGTTTGATGTCTTAGAAAGTGTGAAATTGCCTTTTTTTCTATTAGGTTTCTGTGCTCAGCATATAGGAGATGCTTTGTGACCATTCTACTTGGTTTTTATTTTTTATTTTTATATTAACATATTATATGGTTAATGAGCTTAATTATGTGAATTTGACCTTACAGGAGAGCCACTGGCCCAATCAGACGAGCGAAAGGAGGTTGGACTGCACAGGAGGTGGTGAACGATCTGAAGGGTATCTTATGCCATTTTATTCTTTCAAGCCAAGTGGATATTGAGAGAGGTTTGTTCTCTTTCAATTTGGTTGAGAATTGATTTTTTACTTCATTTCTATGATTTCTGGTTCTGGGTTTTGGTATAAGTTTCCTTACAATTGTGATTCCTTACCTATTTTTTAAGATAAAAAATAAAAATTGCTGCTTGCCCATTTGAGTTGTGTAATTGTACCTGTACATATGCTTATTTCGT
This sequence comes from Quercus aquifolioides, assembly GCA_019022515.1. Lineage (NCBI taxonomy): Eukaryota > Viridiplantae > Streptophyta > Magnoliopsida > Fagales > Fagaceae > Quercus > Quercus aquifolioides. The sequence goes on along the minus strand of CM032332.1, from coordinate 43,986,993 downwards.
CAGTTCTACAATAAATTAGTCATGTGAGTATTATGGAATTGAATGTTTTGAAACGGATTTCATGCTAAATGTAATTTCTAATTGGAGCTTAAGGTTGCCTCTGGTCAACAGGAAAGTTATAGATTTCTAGGGTTCTAAAATAATTACTTGGGCAATCAACTCAAAGAAGACAGATTTTTCATCTAGAAATTTATTAACCTATATTAGTATTCAGTTTTTTATTTTTATTTTATTTATTTATTAATCTTTTAAATTTTATTATTATTATTATTTTTTAATTTTTATCTGCATAAGAAACAATTCTTCTCTGATTCTCTTAATATCAACTCACCTTGCTGCCACTACAGTATTAATTTTGTTTGGCAATTTCATTGCACAATCAAAAGATACAACACATGCTCTTCTTTCTAACTCTTTTGTATGCTGGAGCCCTGGTGAAATTCAAAATCATTGTTTAGGATTCTTTATATGGCTAGCTATTTTGTCTAAAACTTTGTGTCCTAAATGTTAAGAGCTGGTGTTATTATTATTTGTTTGTTGGTTGTAGGGTACCTTTGTTGAAGGAATAAAAGAAGAAGTTGTATTATCACCTGCTCACGCACTTTCCCTTATAGCAGCTGGAGAAGGTACAAATGTGATGTTATGGTTTTTTTTTTTTATTTATTTTTTTTTATTTTTTTATTATTATTATTATTTTTTAATAATACAATAAAGTCAAAAGAAAATAGGTTCTTTAAAACTAGAGTTGGATAATATATATATTTTGATAAGCAGAGCTGTATAATTTATTGGGAAAAGTTAATGGATGCTCGGAGAGATTTGGTTTAGAAAATATTTTTAGTAACTTTTTATCGGAAAATAAAAAGTAAATGATTTTTTTGATAGCTTCTTATATTTATCATGAAAGTGGTATAAAAAATTCATTCATATTTGTTTGTCTATAAAAAGCTAACTTTGGACCTTGATTTTACAATGAGATCCATTGTTTTTAGTCAAAACTCAAAGGATCTAGAGAAAGAAGCTTCACTTTGTTTGTTTGATCCATAGGGTGATGGGGCAAAAGGGACATTCACTAGTGAACTATAGGGTCTTGGTCTTCGTGAAACACTTCCAACCCCAGCATGGATAGCAACCATGTAGAACAGTTGTGTTGCACTCACAATTATGGTGATGACTTCTAGAGTCCTCTGCATATTATAACACAACAATATTATAATTGTCCTTAATTTTATTTTTCTCTGGTTATAAAATAAAAACTTCTTACCAGGTTTGAATCTGTCCATCCATGTTGAATCTCATTGCATGCCTATCTATAACATTCAGTTCAATATTAGAAATTGAAAGAAATACAAGGAATATAAAGAGAAATACAAGCAACACTGCATTTCAATGTAGTGCAGTGTTGGTTTGAACATTCACTAGGGAACTATTGGTTGGTATCGTTAAAACTTATCAAGTGGGAACATGTCCTTATACTGTAATTTCTTGTTGGCAGATTGCAAAAAGAAGAGACACTATAAGTGAGTGTGATCAAAGCTTATTGCATTTGGTGAAAGACTTAAGGTACTCTCTCTCTCTCTCTCTGTTTGTGGTGGGTTGTTGAATTGGGGCAAGCAGGTGGCTTGCATGGAGTAATAAGGTGGTTTTAGCTAATATTAGGAGTGTTGACTGTTTTATGTAATATTGAATGATTGTTGTTGAGTTGTTTTTATTTGATTAATTCATTTTAAGGGCTTCTCTCTATCTTTTTCACACATGTGGAGCGCTAAAATGGAATTGCATATTTAAAGAGATGTCCATTCCTAAATAATATTGCTAGTAATGATGTTATAGTTACCAAATGCATTGATAACTTCTCTATGCATTTAAATTCATTGTTTGATTAGGAACATAGCTAATCTTGAATGATTAAAGATGATTTGTTTCTTAAATTAAAGTGAAATTGTGTAAATGAAATGTGTGTTAACTCTTGGTTTGTGTTTTCATGAAATCACATTATAGGTATTTCTTGTAAACCACTTTATTGCAATGGATAAGAGTTGGATGAAAATTACCAATAGAAGGTCACAAGCATATTTAGATGGAGTCCAACAGTTTATGAATTTTGCATCTAACCATGCACACTCAAATGGAACGATTTCATGTCCGTGTCAAAAATGCGTGCATACAAAGTCGTGGCCTATAGATGTTGTACAGGCTCACTTAGTGTCAAAAGGGATTTGTAGGGGTTATAACCCTTGGATTTTTAATGGGGAATCATCGTTTGCAAAGACTTCTACTGAAATTCCTAATAGTCATGTCCAAGAAAATCCGATAGAGTATGCCGATCTTCGTGACATGTTGCATGATATGTTCCCCATGCAAGATATGGCATTTGGGATTTCTGCCTTCAAAAAGCATGATCCTTTCAAAAGAGGAAATTCTTTTTAAGAGATCCCAACTTTAATAAAAAGCAGACATATGACTTCCTTTCAAAAAGCATGATCCTCTATGTTTAGTTCCTTTGTTATATTACAGCATACATATGACTTATATATATTTTTTTTGGAGAGGTTCATGTGGTGAGTTGCCTGTAGATTGTCAATTCTCTTGAGGGTTACTGGTACATATTGGTGCTTGTTTGTCCCATCCTATATATATGTATGTATATGTTGTGGGGTCATTTTAACTATATGATTTCTAACTTTTTTTTTTATTTTATTCAAACCCAAATATCAGGAAAAAATGAAGCAATTGTTGGATGATTCTTCGAATCATTTGCAGTCATCTGACATGAGTGGTAGTATTGCATGGTCAACAGATGATGTGTTTGCCAAAGTGATGGGTAAGGAGCGCAAATGTCGTATTCGTGGGGTAGGATTTGGTCCAAGCCCAAGTGGTCGAAGTAGCAAGAGTGCTCTCACAGACATTGAAATACACTCAAGTCAAGCAAGGGACAACGAAGTTGCACAATTGAAGGCTTTCTTGGCTACTATGGAGGATAAACTTGCAAGTTTTGACGAAATGAAGGAAAGACTTAGTCAATTCGAAGACATGGAGCAAAGAATGGCTCGAATGTTCCAACAAATGCAATCCCAATGCAATCAGGTATATTAACAAAGACTTAGTCAATGTTTTTCTCTTTGTAAGCACTTCGTTGTTGTTGTGAGTGCATATAAATGTCTTCATTTAACTTGTTCCCATTTTTTGCTTTGGTAATATTTCTTGTCATTCTATTCCATTTATGCGCACTTATTGAGTGATTATACTTTGTATGTAGGATGTTCCTTCGGCTCAACAATCTCCAGCTCTCCAAAAATCGTCAGCCGCATCCTATCAACCAAGCAGCTTATAAGTTTTATCTTGGTGTTCGAGGACTTTTTTTTGTACAAAGAACTACGGAAGAACAATCGCATTTTTTGCAAGTGTTGAAGGATATTTTTAAACACTTTAAAACTTTGATTATAGTATAGTTTAATTTGAGCGGTTGTTTTATTCAAAATACCACATCTTTTTTTGTTAATCTTATGATGGTGGTTATAGATAATGTTATGTATTTGATAATATATTTTTATGTTAATATTACGTTAGTTTGGAGACATTTGTAGTGTTGTTAATTAATTACATTTGTGGTATTGTGTTAGTAGAGCTAAAATTATATCAGGTTTGAACAATGTATTTGTAACAGGTTTGAACAATATATTCTGGGAAAACAGTGGTTTTAAAGCCCGCTGAAAAAAAAAAAAAAGAACCTATAGCGGCGGTCAAAAAGCGCCGCAATAGGTTTACATTTTTTGATTAAATAAAATCCTATAGCGGCGCTTATTGCCTGCCGCTAAAGGTACGCACATATAGCGGCGTTCTTACCCGCCGCTAAATGTCAATTTACATAAATTTGAACGTCGTATGGTGGCGGTTTTATGCCCGCCGCAATAAACCAAAACCGCCGCAATAGCACTCGCTGCTAAAGGTCAAATGTACCTTTAGCGGCGGTTTTTGACCCGCCGCAATAGGTCTTTTTTTTTGTAGTGTTGTTCCTTGAGAGCCTTTGGGTTTTATAGTAGCGTAGAACCGACTTTTGTTTCTTGCATGGGAAGTCTTTTCCTTATGGAGAAAATCATCATTAATGGGCGCATATTACGGGATCCTTCCCATGTTAGGATTCTAGTCATATTGGGACTCTATCGACTAGGGTTAATCGTAAGACGCAAGTTGTTTCCATTTAGGATTACTTGGAGGTCGGGTGAACTGAGGATCCATCCACCTCTAGAATCCGTCTACTATCAGTTTATTGATCTAATATCGTCAGGTTCATTTGGATGGATCCGTCATCCTAATCTTACCCTCTTTAGTTGCCCCTTCACTCTATGGATCCATCACCTCATTTGGACGGATCTGTGGAGTGACAATTCTAGATTCATCTCCCAGGAAGCGTGCATAAAGTGACAGGCTGGCCTAGGGCCATTTAATGTTGGTAGGGGCACGTGTCGCCTTTTTAGTGGCTGTTCTCTCGGAACGAAGCATCCCTTCGTCTTCTGTGCCGTTCTCTCTATATAAACTAGCTTCCTTCCTATCCATTCTTTACATTCTTTAGTGAATTTGTGATCAGAGCGCAACCGTCTCCCTTAACAAACTAGCACATCGTTTACCTAGCGTGCCCGTCATCTATACTCATCTTTGCTCGCCTTCATTTGGTAAGTACTTCCTACCTTACTGTTGAATTTCTTGGCTACTTTTGAAAGACATTTGCATACCTGTTGTCTATGTAGATTTGTCTGTGTCTTAGGTTTTGCTTGTCCCGTGTAGGTAAAAGATGTCTAGTGCGTCAAGTAACCAATCGTGTGTCCGCGAGGGGATGGACTACGATGAAGTGTACCTGTTAGGGTAAAATGACCCTGGCACTTCAAGTGAAGAAAGGGATTCGTCGGCCACCTCTCCTTCAAGGGATGAGGAGATGGATAGGTCAGAGGATGATCATAGTGATGGCCAAGTTGGTGCTGAACCCCCAGTCCAATCTGTCATAGGTCCTGATGGATCTAGAGAATTTATAATGTTTCCCATATGGATGGTTAATGATTTCACTTCTACAATCAAAGAAGCACACTTTAAAACACTTAGGGAGAAGTTCCAGACACTCGTCAATATACCCCTTTGTCTACCCTACAAGTTGGAGAAATGTTACTATAAGGGTGTCGATGGTGTTGGGGTTTATGAGCAGATGCTGAAGGCCGAGCTCAGATTCCCCCTAAGTGCACTCCACCGTCGCCTCCTCCAATACTTAGGTTTGGCTGTCACCCAGATCTCCCCAAACGCCTGGAAGGTTTTCCTCGGTGTTGAGGTCTTGTACGGGGCCATGTCAAACGGAGTATGGAGGTTGACGGTGGAAGAATTCTTTCATTGTTACCGTCTGGTTGAGATTGCTCAGTCAAAGGGCATGTATAGTTTTGTGCTCAGGAGCCCATTGTTAAGGCTTGTGTGTGATACCCCCAACTCCAAACGAAATTGGAAGAGTCAGTATTTTTTCATGAAGGGTGGCGAATGGATGTGTCGCCTTGGTGATAATGAATATATGCCCATCGATACAACATGGGGCATAATGCCCCCGTCCGGTATGTATCCGTCCATATTTAGGTCTAAAAATATTTTTATTATTTTTATTATTATTATTTTTTGTGTTGCTTTTAATCGTCCTCTTTTTGCAGTTTGGGAACAATCACAAGTCTCACTTGAGCAGTGGAGTTTTTTGGAGAGAATTTTTAGCAAAACCAAGTTAGAGGATAGGACGTGGGCTAAATTGGTCACCCTTGATACCCTCCACTGGTATTGTGACGGACCAGAGCCCACAGCTGCCACTCGTCGTTACAATCTTGAAGTTCGTTAGCATAAGTCTGTCACCCAATATATGTTGTTTTATTTTAATATTATCAAAATCCTGACATCCGTCCTCTTTGTGCAGAGATGGATGCCGCCAGGAGAATGGCATATATTAAGCAGCAAGCTGCTTTGCAGAAACAGCAGGGGGGTCAATCTTCTAAGGGGACGAGTTCGGCCAACCTATCTACCAAAAGGAAGCAGCCAAAGAAGTCTGACCATCTTCCCAAGAAGCCTAAAACCGTCCCTGAGCTCGTCGTGGGGTTGAAGGTTGAACCAAGAAGACGATCACTCCCCTTGGCTTGAGAAAGGGCAAGGGTTTGATGAAGGGCCCCTCCGTCACTGAAAAACCACCCGTCCTCCTCCGTGAGGATTCAAAGTATGCATTGGAGCAACTCTCATCCATCATTACATCCGACGACTATGAGGACTTGAGCAACCATGCTACTGAAGCCATGGGGGAGATGGGGTTTTTTAGCATTGCTTAGGTAGTCATGTCCATCCACTTTATTTTTCTTTTTTCTATTTCTTTCCTTCAACTTGCCTTGTTACTAACCCTTTTGTTTCCAGGCAATGTTAATGATGAAGGGGCTGATGGGTCGTTGCTTGAACCATGAAATGGCGTTGGACCGTATAAAGGTGAAGACTAGGTTGATAGAGGATGAGCTGAACGAGTTGAAGGCCTGGAAGATGGTCTAGGAAAAGAAGTGTGCCTTGTTGGAGCAAACTAGGGACGAGTTTGAGAAGCAGACGGAGCTACTGAAGTAGGTCTTGGAGGATAAGGAGAAGGAAATCCGTGATGCCAAGGATCGGCTTCGTCAGGTGAAGGAGGAAGCGATATGAGAGTACCGTGATTCTGACGCCCTTCTGGCAGAGCTCAGAAGTTTCTTCACTAAAGGCTTTGACGACGCCCTTCGTCAAGTCAGGACTTCTTATCCTGACCTAGACGTGTCCTATGTCACTATCAATGCCCAAGACCAAACATTAGTTCAGCTCGTCCACTCCGAGAGTACGGATGAACTTTTTGCTGATGATGCCCCAATCAACGACCCTCATGATGACAGAGGAAATGTTGTTGAAAGCCAAATCAAACCTGTCGTGGACAGCACCCGTCACTTTGATGTTCAAGTAGAGGAGGAGAAAGAAGAAAACACCCCCATTTAGCATTATTTTTTTTTAATGTGAAGATTTTGAAGAACAGTTTTAATTTGACTGTCGCCTTCTGTATCTAAACTTCTCCCTTTATGGGTTTTAGCAATACTTCATTACTTATTTTGTTTCATGTCTACTTTTATGCCTATGGATGAATCCGTTCAGTTTACAGCTATGTGTGAATATAACTATCATAATCATCCTCTCGAATGAACCCATCCTCTTATGGACTTATTTTTGATCCAACGTGTTGTTGAACCCATCCACTTTGTGGAATTTAATGTTAATTCACCGTTTTATTGAACCCGTCCACTTTGTGGACTAGTAATGTTAATTTAATGTTTTATTGAGCCCCTCCACTTTGTGGACTAGTAACGTTAATTTAACGTTTTATTGAACCCGTCCACTTTGTGGACTAGTAATGTTAATTTAACGTTTTATTGAACCCGTCCACTTTGTGGACTAGTAACGTTAATTTCACGTTTTATTGAACCTATCCACTTTTGTATCCGTCCACTTTTGGATTTTATCTGTAGGAATATAGATATAATATGTGGCGATTCTGAATAACTCCTCTTATTATAATGGTAATTCATGCGTAGAAATTGTTCTTTAAAAAAAAAAAAAACACTTGCCCTTGGGCTTAAAACGAATTGTAGATAATAAAAAAATAAACTAGAAAGAAATAAACTGGAAATGAGGAGTGTCGTTGCTCGTCTACTGCTAGTAGCCTACTGATAGTACTTCTTCAGGTGCTCTGTGTCCCATGGGTGATGCAACTTCTGCCCGTCTAGCGTCTCCAGGTGGTAGGTCCCCTTCCTGTGCCATGATGCAACTCTGTATGGTCCTTCCCAGTTAGGTCTTAGCTTTCCCTAGGAGGCGTCTCTTGTGGCACCCATTACCCTTCTTAGGACAAGATCTCCTACCTGGAAGTCCCTGTGTCTGACCTTGGAGTTGTAGTGTTTGGCCATAAGGTTCTAGTACCATGTTAATCTTTGCTCAACTGTCGCTCTTACTTCGCCCACCATGTCAAGCTACAGGCGCATAGCTTCATCGTGCTTGCTTTCTCCTGTAGGCGTCCTCGCCGTTGTCTAGTATGCCTACAAAACACTTGGTAGCTCCTCCAGCCATATACCCTTTGCCCCCTCAAGCCGAGTCTTGATGATTTTGAGCAAGGATCGGTTCGTGACCTCAACTTGCCCATTGGCCTGCGGGTGGGCAGGTGATAAGTAATGGTTCTTAATCCCTAGTTGTGAGCAGAAGTCTCGGAATGCGTCGTTGTCGAACTGCTTCCCGTTGTCAGAGACCAACACCCTAGGTATACCATACTTGCAGATGATGTTCTTCCATACGAAACTTCGCACATTCTTTTCAGTGATGGTGGCCAGGGCTTCCGCTTCTACCCACTTTGTGAAGTAGTCTATACTGACTATTAGGAACTTCAATTGTCTAGATGCTGTTTGTAGGAATTATGCATGTACGTAGTGGAAAAAATTAAACGGATCTACTTCATTCACAATTGATAACATGTACTAAGTAAGTTTTAGAATTTAGGAACTAGAGAGTGTACCTTGAAGCAATGAAATTCGAAACCAAAATTCAAAAGTTCTTGAGAAGACTTTCAATCTTCACTCCAATTCCATTAACGCCTAAGATGTGTGGTCTCTCAATCAGTTATATGAGTTTGTTCTAGAGAGAATGAGAGAGTATCCTTTACTCACATACATACCAATTTCATGTTATATCAAATTCTGTATGTTTCTCTCCTAATAACTGATTATCTAATTGGGCTAGCCTTTTGGGCCTTCCCAATTGGGCTTTAGTATGTGGCTTGGAGTGGGACCAAAAAGGAACAAATAAGACACTAGCTCCAATGGGCATTGGGCTTTTCTATCAACTCTTGACAAGTCCAAAGTTACCATTAATTATATTTAATATCACTATATAAATATAATTGAACTCTTGGCCTTATTAATAGATTATATCCCAAGACTTTATTATACATGCAACCCCTTCATAAAATATTCATAGTAATACAAAGTCATTAATGAAAACTGTCACTTTGTAGATTACTACATCTTAATCCTTGAGTATCCGATTTAATTCTTTGAGTTATTCATCATATATTTATGAAATCTAATTTCATAAATATATACTTTAGTAATTATTTACTACAGCAGTTAGGCCTAACATTCTGAATAACAAAACCATTAAACTTATCTCAAGGGAATATTTTATATCTCCGTTAAGAGACTATGAATTCCATCTTGCGAATATATGTTCCATCAACACTAAATGTGGCTGCCCAACATACTGAGGTTTTAACCGTTACTTTAGATCTCACTCTTGATATATCAAAGCAACCTACACTTCATGATCAGATCCATTATTCTCTCAGGATTAAGAGTTCATGTGAATATAAGTCGTGAGATTTATTATTCAATTGACAGTCATTAGGAGAATAATAAATCTCACAGCGGTCTAGTTCAATATGTCTTAACTCTTAAAACATATCAACATATCAACTAAAAGTCACCACTTCCATGATCAAGACAAATCATCTTAGTTGACATGTTATAGTCTTCGTAGATGAAACGCCCAATTTCGTCACCGACTACGAACTAAATTCTGAGTTTACAAAGAACTTATGATTTATATCTTCTGTGACTTTTTACATAAATCACATACTATGCATCTCATGGACTATATGATAATGTCCAAATATTCATGTTACCATTATTTCAGATAATAATAAAACAACTTTATTAATTACAATATTAAGTTATATATCATGTCATACATAATGTAATACATAGCATCATACAATAAGATTTAAGGGTACAAATGCACAAATCCTAACACCGTTGGGAACAGACCCATTATATCCAATCCCCATTAAGCGAACGGCCATGGGGCCATCATTGGGGTGAGCTCCTCTGTTGGTTGCCTGATGAGGTTGCCAAATCTTTGACACTTGTCGTAAACTTTGATATATGCATGGACATCCCTCTGCATGGTTGGCTAGTAGTATCCCGCTCGGATCAATTTATGTACCTACGACCGTGACCCAGAGTGGTTTTCGCAGACTCCTTCGTGGACTTCTCTCATGACATAGTCTACTTCCTCGGGGACGAGACATCTCAAGTACGGTCGGGAGAAGCCCCTTTTGTAAAGAACGTCTTTAATTAGGACGAAGTGGGCAGCTCGGACCTTCAATTTTCTGGCAGCCTCCTTGCTGTTTGGCAGCACGCCATCCTTTAGGTAGGAGGTTATTGGTGTTGTCCAGTAATCTTCGGATCCTACCTCTTGCATACTAATGCTATCTATTAGTGGTGAAATTTGAACGAATGACAGTACCTGACTGGGGATGACCATGTGCTCTGCTGACGCAGCCTTAGCGAGTCGGTCGGTGTGCTTGTTCTCCTCCCTTGGGATTTGAACAAACTTTGCTTGGAGGTTGTTAATCCGATCTCTCACTTGGTCCAGGTACTTCTTCATTCGTTTATTATTGCAATCGTATTCTCCGTTAACCTGACTTGTTACTACTTGGGAATCGCAGTAGACGACCAAATTTTCAGCTCCTGCAGCTTTGGCAAGGTCCAACCCTGCTATCAAGGCTTCGTATTCTGCTTCGTTATTTGTCGTAGGAAAATCCAGATGGACCATGCATTCAATCTTATCTCCTTCTGGGCTATAGAGTATCACACCAGCTCTGCCTGCTTGCTTGTTGGAGGATCTATCTGTGTGGATGCTCTATTGTGGGACCTCTTCTACCCCCTGGCCTTCTACGTTAGTGAACTCCACAATGAAGTCAACGACCACCTGTCCCTTAATGGCAGTGCGCGGGTGGTACTGTATGTTGAACTCACTCAACTCTATTGCACATAATGCCATTCGTCTGGTAGCTTCGAGATTAATCATTGCTCGCCGTAAGGGTTTGTCAGTCAGGACAATCACCGTGTGAGCTTGGAAGTATGGTTTGAGCTTATGGGCTACTATAACTAAAGTGAAGGTGAGCTTCTCCATTGGTGGGTACCTCTCCTCTGCGCCTCGGAGTGCTCGACTCGTGTAGTACATGGGCTTCTGCACCCTGTCTTTTTCCTTAACTAAGGCTGCGCTGACGGCCGCCGAGGATACTGCTAAGTAGAGGAATAGTTCTTCTCCAGGCTGGGAAGGACTCAGCAACGGAGGGGATAAGAGGTAGGTTTTCAGCTCCTCGAATGCTTGCTGACACTAGGCCATGCATTCAAAAGACTTCTTTAGCATACAGAAGAAAGGTAGACACTTATCCATTGCCTTTGACACAAACCTGTTGAGTGCTGCTATTTTACCGTTGAGACTTTGCGCCTCTTTCACATTCCTTGGGGGTGCCATCTCTATTATGGCCCGAATCTTGTCTGGGTTAGCCTTGATACCTCTTTGAGACACTATGAATCCTAGGAACTTTCCTGCCGTTACTCCGAAGGCACACTTGCCCGGATTGAGCTTCATGTTGTAGGAACAAAGGGTGTCGAATGTTTCCCTGAGGTCTTCCAAGTGATCTTCCTCCCTTCAGCTTTTCACCAGCATGTCGTCAACGTAAACTTGGACATTTCTCCCAATCTGCTGTGCGAACATCTTGTTCATGAGCCTCTGGTACATCGCACCCGCATTTTGAGGCCAAATGGCATTACTTTATAGCAGAAGAGGCCCTGGCTGGTAACGAATGAAGTCTTCTCTTGATATGCTTCGTCCATTCTGATCTGGTTATAGCTTGAAAAAGTTTCCATGAAGCTTAATAACTGGTGTTGAGCCGTAGAGTCAACCAGGACGTCAACCTGCGGGAGGGGGTAACTATCTTTAGGGCACGCCTTATTCAGGTCGGTGAAGTCTTCGCACATCCTCCATTTCCCGTTGGCTTTCTTGACCATCACTACGTTGGCCAGCCAATCGGGGTAGTAAACTTCCTTAATGAAGTTCGCCTCTTATAGCTTGCGAACTTCTTCTGCTATTGCTCGGTCTCATTCTGGGGCGAATACTCGTTTCTTTTGACGGATGGGTGTAAAAGAAGGCGATATGTTCAGTTTATGCACCATGACCGAAGGGTTTATTCCCGGCATGTCTTCATGGCTTCGAGCAAACACATCCCAGTTATTTTTGAGAAAAATTGTTAGTGCTTGGCGGACCGTCGGGCTGGCAAGGGTATCAATCTTCGTCGTTCGATCATTCTTGGAGTCATCGAGAAGTATCTCTTCAAGCCTTTCAACAGGCTCTGTCACCGCTCAGGGTTCTTCTATGTTTATGGTCTGAAGGTGGTCGTCCATCTCCATCATAGCTATGTAGCATTCACGTGCGGCCACCTGATTTCCATGCAACTCTCTTGTTCCATAATTTGTAGGGAACTTGATCATTAAGTGGTAGGTCGAGGTTATAGCCTTCCATGAATTGAGGGTAGGTCATCCCAGGATGGCATTGTAAGCGGACGATCAGTCGACCACAAGAAATGTTACATCCTTAGTGATCTGTTGGGGGTAGTCGTCCATTGTTACGAATAATATGACTGCACCAAGAGGGAACACCCTTGTTCCTCCAAAACCATCGAGCGGAGCGTTTGTCGGAACTAGTCGCTCTTTATCAATCCTCATCTGTTGGAATACTGGGTAGTAAAGGATATCAGCTGAGCTACCGTTGTCAACTAGAACCTAGTGCATGTTGTAATCCCCTACTCGTATGCTAACGACCAGTGCATCGTCATGTGGATGGTGAAGACGTTGGACATCTTTTTTCGAGAATTCGATGACGGGGTTGTCTATTTGCGCCATCTTTGGTACGGAACCTGTCAGCTGGATGTTCTGAACCATCTTGAGGTAAGTCTTGCGGGCGTTTTTGGATGACCCAGTAACCGTCGTGGCCCCTACAATCATTCTTATATCTCTTATGGGCGGCCTGGGATGCTCATTCTCCCATCGGGGAGCCTGCTCTTGAGGTGGCTCCGTTCTCTCCTTGCCGACGAACCTCTGCAGCTTTCCTTGCCTAATAAGGGCTTCAATTTGTTGCTTCAAGTTGTAACACTCAGCTGTGTCATGACCATGATCACGGTGGAAGCAGTAGTATTTGTCTCTAGACCTCTTATTAGGATCTCCCTTCAGCTTGTCAGGAAAGGTCAGGGCTCCCTCGTCCCTAATCTGCATCAAGACTTGGTCGATTGGGGCAGTCAGCAGGGTGAAGTTTGTGAACTTCCCTACAGGGGCCTTAGAACGTTTGTCCTCCTGCTGTTCTTCGATTCTAGCCATCTTTCGCCCCCTGTTCGACCGTATGTCTTCCTATCTTTCCCTTTTCTTGGGCTTCTCTTCTCGAGCCAGTAGTGCGTCTTCCACATTCATGTACTTGGTTGCCCTGTAATGCACATCTGACATAGTCTTTGTGTCGTTCTTATATAGAGAAAATAAGAACTTACCCTTCCATAGCCCATTGGTGAATGCTGCCACGAGTATCTTGTCGTTTGCTTCATCGATCGAAATGGCCTTCTTGTTAAAGCTGGTTATGTAAGATCTCAACGTCTTGTCCTCCCCCTCCTTGATGTTCATCAGGCATGTAGTGGACTTCTTGTACCTGTGTCCCCTAATGAAGTGTGAGGCAAACTGGGCGCTTAACTCCTTGAAGGTACTAATGGAGTTAGGTGTCAACTTGCTGAACTAGATCCTTGCGGGTCCCTTCAGCATGGTGGGGAAGGCTCTGCACATGATCTCGTCTGGCACCCCTTGAAGGTGCATCAGGGTCTTGAAAGACTTTAAGTGATCTAAGGGGTCCTTGGATTCGTCGTAGTTTTCTACCTGCGACATACGAAACTTTGGTGGAAGGGGGAATGAAGTGACGAATGCTATGAATGGCGAATCGCTTCGATGGACCAAGTCATCGAGGTTGCTAGATACTCGTCCTTTGAGGGCGTTCATCATAAAGTCCATCTGTTCCTTCATCATATGCATCTCAGCGACTATATGAGGTGGGACCGTATCGGTGATGGATGGCCGGCTCATGTCCTGTCGTTTTGGTCTGCTTGGGGCGTTGCTACCTTCCGGCCCTTCTTGGTTCCTTCTCTTAGCGCTGGTGCCTTCTTGGTCTTCCTCTTATGTGTTGAAGTCTGCCTTCTTTTGGCGTAACTGTTTTTCTAGGTCATGGTTTTGTTTAGTGAGGCACTTCATGGCAGCAGCGAGAGTTTGAACCTGTCTCTTGAAGGCGGTTGCGCGTGGTTCGTCTCCTTGAGTGTCGTTAGTGGTTGCCATCGAGTGAGTGAGCACCATGCAACTCTTTTTCTAGGAAGCGTGGCTTACAAGTCGCCCTATCCCACAGACAGCGCCAACTGATGATGTTGAGAATCGTCAGTAAGCCATACAATACTCACGTGCTCGAAATAATGCCTGCAACACAACAACAAAGAAATCCCTAGGAAAGTACCGGTGTGGTACCGGCCAAAGACTTTCTGAATGTTAAGTTAGAAAAGCTTTCATAATCCTAGAGTGCCAGAGTTGGGGTCAATTATGCATACCTTGTTCCTTGAGAGCCTTTGGGTTTTTATAGTAGCGTAGAACCGACTTTCGTTTCTTGCATGGGAAGTGGAGAAAATCATCATTAATTGGTGCATATTACGGGATCCTTCCCATGTTAGGATTCTAGTCATATTGGGACTCTATTGACTAGGGTTAATCGTAAGACACAAGTTGTTTCCATTTAGGAAGTTGTTTCCATTTAGGATTACTTGAAGGTCACTTAAATCATGTAGAGGCCACGTGGCCATGGAGATCCGTCCACCTTGTCCCCGTGAATCGAGGATCCGTCCACCTCTAGAATCCGTCTACTATTAGTTTATTGATATAATATCACCAGGTTCATTTGGATGGATCCATCATCCTAATCTTACCCTCTTTAATAATAATTCCATTGAATATACTCTGAAAGTAAGTCAAAGCTCTAAGCATTAATTACAAGGACCATTGGCCACAAAAGAATAGAGGTCCAAATAAATAATTACATATCATCAGCTTGTCCTATTAGTGGGAATAATGTCACAACCACTATAATATACAAAAGTATGAGTCTAGCCTATTCTAAGATGTACATCATCTAATATCTCCATTACAAAAGTTCAGCCTCCATCAGTAGTTAGTCTAACTACTGTTAGTCACCAAAAAGCTGTCTCAAAAGATTGTTATCTACTCTGAAAAGTTTATAAAATAATGGAATGAGACAGAGCCCAGTAAGTACCACAATTAATGGGGGTGGGGGGATTGCAAGTTTCATTTTCAATAGATCTGACAAGAATGATTGATTAATGAAACACAAAGTTTCTCAAAGTAGATACCTTGAAACTATATACTATAATCTGTGAGCACCAACAATGTAATTTCCAAAGCCATAATATCTAACATAATGTAAATTATCACAAAAATACCACACTACCACATAGACTAGTCAAGGGATCCACCCATTCACAACTGGCATGATATTGTCCTCTCTGGTATGCAAGACTCTTGGCCCCATGGACAGCAGCCTCACCCATACCCTCAAGGTTTTTCTCTCTCCCCATGGGCAGTAGAGAGAGCGCATCAAATAGGACCTCTCTTGTATGTGGTCTCTTAGCCCCATTGGCAGCAGCCTCACCCACACACAATTAAGGAACCTCTTCCCCCCATGGGCAGTAGGGAAGAACGCGTCATCCAAAGTGAAAGGACGCTGACCTAGATTTGATTCCATTGTCACAAAGACTACCAAAACCAAATTGGGTGATCAACGAGAAATCACACATGGCATGGTGTTAAAACCACATAAACTCACAAGTTACATTACTTTCAAACACATAGTTCATATCCAGGTAGTTTCGGAAAAACCTTAAATAATCTAACTTCTACAAAGTTTGTAAGGTTTTCAACTTCATTCTTGTCAAGAGATTCTCTATCAATTTCCCAAATAATAAGACAAGATAAGCATCTTTAAATTTTTCAATATACCATAAAATCCATGATTTCCTTATCAAAGATTAAATAAAAGATGCTCATTTTTCCATATCAACAATTCATGCGTTTTCCCAAATGCAATACCAAATATGATGCATTTTCATATATAATCATATATATATATATATATATATATATATATATTAAGGTTACGACAAATAGTTTTCCATGGGTAGTTTCCAAAAGCGTGTCTAACCCAAAAACAACATTTATGCAACATGGTTATTTTTCAAAAATCCCATTAAAAGCTACTTGCCTCGCAACCGCAAAAGCCTAATTCTCCAAGCTTCAAGGAGATTAGCTAGAACCTAAACAATATCAAGTAAACCTATCACAATAAGCATAGAGCTTAAAATTTTATCTAGCTACAATTTAGGAATTGCCAAATGAGCACTTAATTAGGCAAGCCTAGTATTTATCCTCATCAATAATAATATATTCCACTTCCAAAGTTTCCCAACAAATTGATTCACAAGGCATAAACTCCAATTTATAAAGTTAGCCCATTTAATATCATCTCCAACATTATGAATAGCTTCCATAAAATTTACACTACATCATTAAAAGACCCATGAAAGCAAAATCAAAATATCCTCCAAGACAAGAAATTTAGAACTTCAACTAACTCCAAATAAACCCAATGGCAATGGAAAAGTTAGATTTACCAACCATCACATGTTATAACTCAAAACCCCTAAATTTTCCACCATACATAAACCTTAAGTAGTTAGCACAAACCATATACCCACTCATCAAATAATTCCACCAATACAAAACCCATACATACAAATACAAAAATGTCACTTCCAATGCTCATAAATCACATGGGTATCATTATTAAAGCTTAGATAAAAATAACCTCAAGCAAAAGTGTAAAACCCACCAAAAATATTAGAAATTTTTACCTTAAAAAAGATGTGAAGGTGCTTATAGGTTCTCAAGAATTTTCCGGTGATCTTGCCGGAAAATGATGGTGGAAATGGTGGTGTGGAAGTACTAGTGAGAGAGGATATAAGAGTAGAGAGGTGTGTATGAGGGAAAATGAAAAAAAAAAAAAAAAGAGAGAAGGGAAGTGAGTGAGCCGGCCAAAGAGGGAAGATAAGGTGGAGTGAAATGTGTGGTGGGAATGGGTGGAGTAGGTGGGGTAGTTGGGAGGCACGTTTGTCTCAGAAATTTGAATTTTTTTTTTTTTGGGCTGATTGGGACGTTACAGGTATTATTAAACTAGGATTCACATTTTTTTTTTTTTGGAAGAGAATTAGGATTCACATTATTACTGACTTGTTTCTGTGCAAATGAAGATGTTGCTTAGTCCCTATATAATATTCTCTCTCATCGTTTGGATCCTCCAATTCTGGGGTTTTGTTTCAGACGTGTTTTGAGTTGGGCTTTTGGGATTAGGTATTTTTTATTGTAGTCAAAAACATCAAATTATAACCTTAAAGTAAAGATTGATGTCCTCCATCTCAATCTCTTTTTGGGACATGGTGATTTATTGTGTGTGTATCGATTTTTTCTTTTTTAAATAAATTTTATGGTGCCATGGTGATTTTTGGATTTTTGGCTTGAAATAGGGTTAGGTAAGGTTAGGTGTGTGTGTATAGAGTAATTTTTAGATATTTTCGAAATATGGAGAATGATGTTCTCTCCTTTCACATTCATAATGGGGTCTACTCATTAAATTATGGTAGTTAGAGTCCACTACGAATGTGAGAAGAGGGAGCACAATTTCTCTATATTCTAGGAGTACCTAAGAATTTTTCATATATATGGGGCTTGGAATAAGGTTTGGTGCATGTGTGTGTGTGTGTGTGTGTATCTATATATGCAGAAAGTTTACACACAGAAATCAAATGAACAATTTATTAAATCTAATTATGTTTTAAAAAGAGTTTCAGCATGATACTAAATATGCGTACTTTCTAGAATAATGTATTTTGTTGGAATTAATTTTTCTGGAATGCATCAAAATTCATACTCTCCTAAGAGTAGAGTTACTGAATGCTGCTTAAGTCTGACATTATCATGATAGGAAATATTTGTGAAGTTTGATCAAAGTAAGAGGCTAAGAGCATTCACATCCAAAAAAAAAAAAAGAAAAAAGAAAAAGAAAAAGAAAAGAATAAAATGCATTTTGTATTACCAAAAAACTATTTTATCTATTTTACTTACAATACCACTCTACACCGCATACACTATTCTCTTACCAGCTACCTCTCACAGAGAGAGAGAGAGAGAGAGAGAGAGAGAGAGAGAGAGAGAGAGAGAGAGAGAGAGAGAGAGAGTGCCCGATACCTAGATTTGTGACCATGACTGGCATGTTAATATCAAGCTTAAATCTAGTATTAACAAGAACCAACTAAACTTTTTACAAAAGCTTCTCTCTTTCTTTTTATTATTATTTCTTTACTTCTTGATATAACTTTTCACTTGATATTCAGAGCATCTACACTGTACTCGAAGAATAACATAATCCACCCGTCATTCAATATCCACACTTTCACATAATATATCTCTTAATACTTTAAGGTATACAACTTTCATTAGATCCTAAATTACACAATCCTACAAAGCTAAACATCAAATTGCTAATTTGGGATCTATACATATAAAACTAAAACCAGCTCCTTCCAAAACTCGAATAAGGCTCCCTCTGCTCCAAAATAAAACCTGTTGACTAAAAGAGTGGAAGATGTGAGCTACACAACTCAGTAAGGGTAAGATACACAAGAATTTAATAGAATGCATGTAAATCAAATCATTTCATTTTATGATTATTCAGATAGGAGAACTTCTTTTCATGCATAATATTTTATACTATTCATAATAATAACTTATATGTTTTTCATAGAAAAATAATTGTTCTCCTTTTTCTTATCAGAATAATATTAACAAAACCTTTCAGGCTGAATTTCATTTATTTCTTACAAAGTCACCAAATATAATATTGATTATTTAAAATCATATATATATATATAGTCTTTTTACAAAATAATCATTTTGACTTAAATAAGATAATTGGTAACTTAATCTTAAATTAGAAACATCTTGACAAATAAGAAAACTTTTCTTCATAAACTTTTTCTCATAAAATATTATAACTTTCATAGTCATAAAACTTAACGTTTCTTAAAGAATAGATATCTGATAACTTTTAACATAAGCTTCCATCAGAAGCTTTATCTTTAACATAATAGAACTTCAGAAACTTTTATCTTTAAAGAACAGCTTTTCTTTTCATCAGAAACTTCTTTTCATGAGAGCTTTCAATTTTTCATAATGCATTTAAACAAAATCATTCTCTCATGATCAATAAAATAATATAGTTGTTCATAACATATTGGTTAGTCCATATCTGATAAGTTTGTACTGTAAAAACAGAGCCCCTATAGTTTCCTTCTACCGTATGTACATACTTTGATCAAGCACGGACGCACTGCCATCCTCAGTACATACTTTGATTGAGCGCGGACGTACCGCCATCCTCAATACATACTTTGATCGAGTTCAGATTACCAGAGGACATAACTCGAAAACATTTTTTACTTATATATCATACTAAAATTCATAGTTTGCATAACATTTCATAATAATAGCATTTTCATTCTTTTCTTTAAACATCATGTTCGTTGAATTAGTAATAGCATCAATATGCTCAAATTATATACATAAGGTTTCGAAAGCTCACAGACAAATCTTTGTTTGAAATATGATTATATGCCATACCTTTAATCAAAAACCTTTTAATGCATAATATACTTTAAAATAACCTCATGACTTACCAAATGCCCATATAACTTATCCCTTACCTGAAAGAAGAGGAACCGAAAGCCTACAGTCGAAGGAGCTTAGACTTGGGTACTGATAACACCTAAACCAAATATCCAAGCTTATTACTATCAATTACTCCTTATCATAAACTTATACATTCATCTCAAAGCCTATCTCTCATAATCAATGAAATCCTAATCCCACCTCAACGAGGTTTTCCAAACACAAGATACATTCATCAAACAACATGATGTACCAAATCATAGAGAAACCATTATTTTAATGTTCATATTCAGATCATGTCAAACAACTTTAGAATCAATTCAAAATGTGTTTGAGATTGGAAGCAATAGTGCATGCATAAACTTACACAAGGAAACATACAGCATGAACAAAACAACTTCATAAAAACAACAATTGAATGGTTTAGAACCCCTCTTTTAGAGTACTAAACCTTGAACCAAGTTATACAAAATTTATCTATGATCTAGACATACCAAATGATGAGCATATTAATTTATAGCTCAAAACATCCACCCTAACTTTAGAATTAAATCCTCAAAGTTAGGTATGTCACTTACTGTTCACTGTTTATTCCAGCAACATATATTCCACTTATAAAATACAAATGGGTTATCAATTCACATCTACTTATACACTTATAAAATATAGGATTTATAATGACCAAACAAGTTAACCAATGAGTGTAACTCTCATCAGGTTCATGAAGTGCCTATTAACTAACTCTCAACCAGCTTCAATTACTGAATCAACTACACATTCAGCACCTCAATTAGCAATACAATAAAGTTTATCTAGCTATTTTCCTCATTTTAACACTTACCCATAACAACAGATTTTATCTTTGTCTATCATCTAGGAGCACATGCAAGCATAAACAATGACTTACTTCATATTCAGACAATCAACAATCTTTGAATTCCAACACACCCATATAAAAATTCATATAACCATCACTTACGTTTAAAATGGACAATAGACTAAAAGAATTACATTTTCCCCTTAACCTAGACACAGATTCTTGGAGTGATAGAGCTAGAACCACTCTAGCTTTAAGTTGGGAACAAGAGCTTGAGAAGAATTGAAAGAAACTTCTTGTTGTTGTTGGACCCATAGGTGTGAGAGGGAGAGGAGAGTTGAGAGTTTTTCTTTCTTTTGGTACCCGTGGGTTTGAGAGGGAGAGAGTTCTTGATTGTTCTAGTTGCTTTGAGAAAGTCAAAGAAGAGATGAGGTGCTGCCGATAAGAACAAAAAAAGAAGAAAACAAAGCAGTAAGGAAAGAAGAAGAAAGAGTCTTCTGGTATAGCAAAGAAGACAAGAGAATTGGATTTTGGGTGGGGCACGTGTATTGCTAAGAGAAAAGGGTTGATGAGTCACCCTTGTAACTTTTAAATATTACTTACCACCCCCCTCACAAACTTGTACTCTACAAAGGCCCAAACTATAAAATAACTTTACATATAAACCCTTATCTTTATAAACTTCTTTCCATAACGTTAAAAGAGCATGAATGTTTTATAACTTCAAAATATTAAAGCCTTATGCACTTAAACTAATTAAGATAATACTAAGTATATATTTATAATACAATTAGCCATTCAATTATTTATAATCTTTACAATTCTTATTCAATGGCATTATAAAGTAATATGTTTATTAAATACTCTTCTATTAATTATAGAAAGAAAGTGGCTTAAAAAATAATTAACCACTCAAACACATAGTTTAACTATAAAGTTGGGTCGGGGTGTTACATCCTTCCCTCCTTAAAAATTGTCGTCCTTGAAAATTATAACAGTAAATATCTTTTATTACAATAATGTGAAATGATAAATTGAGAAAATCACAAAACATAGTAGAATCACATGTCAAGTCATTTATATAAATTACAATTCTTTATCTCATTATATATTATTATTATTATTATTTTTTTTTGAGAAGCAATACTTTGCATTTTATTAAGCAAGGCCCTTCAAATCAGCTTGGAATACATCAAAAACGTCTGGTAAAACATCTTCCATCCAAATTAACATATGAGGGTAGGAAAGCGCTCTTCTTGCTAAAGCATGAGCCACTTTATTACAATGCCTTAGAACATGTGGAAACATACAGTGTTGAAGACATGAAGCAATATATTTAACATCCTCTGCTATGTGACCAAATTGAGCTAAGGAGTGATTTCTGCCTTGGAGTGCTTTGATGAGAATTGAAGAATCCCCTTCAAGAATAATTCTGTTTACTCCTATCTCAGCTACAAACTCAAGAGCTCTTCTTGCAGCAAGTGTCTCTACCTCTAATACTGTTGCGGGTAAAGGTATTTGCCGTGAAAGTGAAGCCAATACCAGCCCTGCTTCGTTGTGAATGACAATGCCAATTCCAGCTCGGTTTTCCTTACTAAAAAGTGCACCATCAAAATTTATTTTTACATAATCGTGGTCTGGAGGTCTCCAACAAGAGGCTAGTGTAGTTCTAGGTGGTGATGTGGGATTGTGAAGTGAGGAGAATTCCTGCAATTTTTCCCGTGCTTGCTCCAGAATTTGAGAAGGTAGCAACACTTGTTTACTAAGGCGACTATTATTCTGATGGTGCCATATGGTCCATACCACCATCGAAAATAACTCAGGGTGCTTTTGTTCAGCCAAGATAATACCCATAATGTCAATGAAGGTTGGGCATAGCAGTAGATTTGCTTGTTTCCATTGTGGGCCATATGGTCCATACAAATGGAAACCCCTCAAATGTCTCCACTATTGGCTGCCTTAGTAATCAGGCCGTGTAGCCCTTTAGTATAGAAACGAAAAAGGTAAGGCGAGAGGGGGTCACCTTGCCTAAGTCCTCTCGAGGATACAATATTGCCATGGGGTTCCCCATTGATCAAGATCGAATAGGTTGCTGTTTTGATACATTCCATCATGAGTTTCACCCATTTATCACAAAAGCCCATCTTCACCAACACTTTCTCCATGTACCTCCACTCCACACGATCATAGGCTTTACTCATATCGAGTTTTAAAGCCATAAACCCTGTTTTCCCTGTACAATGATTTCTCATATAGTGAAAAGTCTTAAAAGCCACCAAAACATTATCGGATATTAGCCTATCTGAAATAAAAGCGCTTTGATGTTCCAACACCAATTGTGGTAAGAAGGGTTTTAGTCTATTTGCCAAGGCTTTTGAGAAAACCCTATATAAAACATTGCTCAAACTAATTGGGCGATATTGAGAGATATGTTCTGGATTTTTTAGCTTTGGAATGAGAGTAATGAAAGAGTGTCCAAGGGATTTTGGGAGCATACTAGAATTTAAGTACATCAAAATAGACTCTTTAACATCTGAACCCACCAAAGACCAATAACTCTGAAAAAATAGCGAGGGCATTCCGTCAGGACCAGGAGACTTAAGGGGTTCCATCTGTTTAAGAGCCTTTTCCACCTCCTCCGCTGTGAATAGTGCTATTAGTGCCTCATTCATCTCTTTAGTTACCTTTTGATGGATTTCGGCTAACACCTTTTCAAGGTTATTTGGGTTACTTGATGTAAACAAGTGCTGGTAATAGTTAACAGCAATGTCCACAATCTGATTCTGATTTGTACATCACTGCCCGGCTTCATCAAAAAGACCCTTGATAGAATTCCTTCGTCTTCTTTGCGTCGCTTTAGTGTGAAAAAACCTAGTGTTTTTATCCCCATCTTTCAGCCAAGCCACCCTTGATCTTTGCCTCCACATCTTCGCTTCCTTATCCATTAGTGAGTTTATTTTAGCCTCAAGAGTCCTCAACCAGCTTGTATCACCACCCCTTCTAGCATATCATTTAGCCCTTGCCAACTGTTTTCTTTTAGTCTCCAATTCCTTACGAACACTGCCAAACTTCTTCTTACTCCATTATGTCAGTTCAAGGCCACACTTATCAATTTTCCTTAAAATCTTCTTTGCTCGTGGTTTATCAATATTAGTCTTCCACACTCCTTCAATTGTTGCACCACAGCCTTTATCTGTCATCCACATCTGCTCGAACTTGAACGGTCACTGTTGAGTGCAAACCAACCCTTTTGGAATGATCCACAAAGGTTTATGGTTTGATGTAGTGATGTCTAAATGATAGACTTTTGTATCTGGAAATTTTAACAGCCACTCATCCGTTGCCACTGCTCTATCAAGCTGCTCCCACACCGTGTACCTAGGATAATGTTTATGCCAAGTGAAGTCAGAGCCAACAAATCCTAAGTCAATGAGTCTACATTCATCCAACACCTCACGGAAAGGTTGCATTTGATTGTGTGGCCGAATCCTCCCTCCAATTTTTTCTGATTGCCTCATGATTTCGTTAAAGTCCCCTGCACAAATCCAAGTAGTAGATCCTCTGTTTCTCAATCTTCGTAATGTGTTCCAAGCTTTGTGTCTTTTATTTGTATCGGGTTCGCCATAGAAACCCGTGAAACGCCACTCCTCATCCGTGTTCTGATTGATCTTTGCATCTATGTGGTATTTAGAGAAAGTCTAAACATCTAACTTAAAATTTTCCTTCCAAAACAAAACCAAACGCCCTACTTTACTTGTCCTGTGAACCACAAACCTCTGCTTAAACTGTAAATGATCCTGAATACGAATTAGACTATCTTCATCTGTCCATGTTTCGACTAAAAACGCAACGGAGGGAACTTTAGCATACACGATCTCTGCAAGTTGATTTTCTGTTCGTTGGTTCTTAAGCCCCCGAACGTTCCAACACAAGAGACTCATTGCTTCTGGCAGAGCTGGAAACCAACCTCCGTTAATATCTCATTGTTGGTCTTGCCTCCCTGAGAAACCTTTCTTTT
The DNA here is from genome assembly GCA_019022515.1 of Quercus aquifolioides. Taxonomy (NCBI): domain Eukaryota; kingdom Viridiplantae; phylum Streptophyta; class Magnoliopsida; order Fagales; family Fagaceae; genus Quercus; species Quercus aquifolioides. The sequence continues at coordinate 43,962,392 of CM032332.1, read as the reverse complement.
TTCCAGTAACTCAGTTTGGCTGTCAAAGATGTCTGCACTTCTTTTTTCCCCCCATAGAATCCTCTATAATCACATTAGTCCCCATGTCTGTTATGTTTATTCTCTTCCAAGTGGCTTCTTTATTCTCTAGTATATTAATTCTATCAGGTAAAATTGATAGTGGTACACGTGGTGCAGACTTTTTAAGTTGGGGCTGGTTTGCACATGCAGATTGAGTGACCAAGGGTGTGGACTCATGAATAGATAATGCCTCCAAAATATTCTCCTTACTCGTATTTGCTATAGCTAATGATTCCAAAAAAATTTCCTTACCCGTATTAGCTATTTTATTAGATGCTAATTCTGCCTTGGGGTCAAACTTATTTAATTCCTTATCAATCTCCTCAATTGTCTTCTCAAATATCTCAGCTACTGATTTTGTGTCTCCCATACCTGCTGTTTGCAAATTCAAATTCCTAAGAGTCCCTTAATCCGAGGGATTTGACATTGAATGCTGTAAAGGTTGCTCCTGAAAATCTGGTGGAGTATAATTTGGCATTAATGTCTCATTGGTTTCCTTTTCTGGTCTAATAATCTCCGATGACAGCTTCCTTGTTCGCACCACCACCACCGGAGGCTTCTTTGACTGCACTGTCGCTGTTGGTGGTGATTCTTTGGCCTTCCTATTGTAAAATCCTGGCACCTTGATCGTATTCCTTCGCGATGGTGTAAAGGGTGCTGCACGTATCCAAGGACCATAGTGTTGGGATCCTATTAGTAGATTTCCTTCACTCTCAATCCATTGTTCATAGTCACAATCTCCATGTGTAAGACAGCCACACCAATAGCATATATTAGGTAGGCGTTTGTATTTGAAAGACACCCATAATTCCTTACCATTCTTTAAAGTTATTACCCGACCACGATTCAGCGATTTTGAAATATCAATGGTGACCCTAGTCCTTATAAATCCATCCCCCTCAATTTCTAAATCATCCCTTGTTTCATTCACTGTCCCAATAGCACTACAGATCTGTGCAGCCACCCTTTTGTTTCGAAACCGGATTGGTATGTCGTGTACTTGAACCCAAAAAGTAACCTTATTGAACTCCATGTCTATCAAGTTTGTTTCCCTATCGTATCGCTGCAATACCACTAAGTGCTTGTCGAAGCTCCACAGCTCTATTGTCAAAATTTTTTCCATATCGCTTTTATCATCAAAGGTGAAGAGAACTATATGGTCACCCTCTCTCTTTACATTAAATCCATTTTTTGTTCGCCATAAGGGTGTGAAGGTTTTTACAATAGTTTCGATGTGAACGGTTTTAGACCCCTTAAAACAACCAGATTGGTTAGCCTAGTTAATTAGCCAAGTTGTTACTTTAGTCAAATTATGCAATTCTAGGTTAAAACAATCAAACAATCATATCAATAATATAAAGCAGCGGAATAATAAATAACACAATGATATGATCACCCAGGAAACCACACCGGTAAAAACTTGGGGAGGATTTGACCCACCGATCCTCAAGGCAAACCTGAATCCACTATGAAAGAATCGAAGTTCATACAAAAGGACTTACAAGCTCCCCGCTCGACTTCCTAATGCTACCTACCAGTAGAACTTACTGACACGACCCCGTGCAAGTTCCGAATCCACGGACTCCTTCTTTCTTGGATTCTCCAATCAGCTACAAGCACCCACGCTTGATATTCTTTAAGCTTCAATGGTAGCAACCGAGTTGATCATCAAGATGTTGAAGTAATCTCTACCTTGAAAACCCTAAACTTTGTGTAAAGGAAAGCTCCTCTAGATCTCACAAGAAATTTACACAAAACAGCAAAGTATGAGCAACAATACAACTAGAGCAACTCTAAAAACGTGGCTAGGGTTTTGCCTTATATACCTAGGGTAAAAACATAAAACCCTAAACGTTTAATGAGTTAGGGTTGAGTTGGAAAAACTGCAGAAAACGCAATCTGGCCGACTTTCGATCGATCGAGTCTATTCTTTGATCGATCGAGCCAGACCGAAATGCCCCAATGCATCTGCAGTCTCTCGATTCCAACTTTACAATTATTAATCAACTTTGAGCAAGCCTAAACAAGACTAAACACATTGTTTTGATCATGGTTTGCCAATATTACAAATTAGAGTTCTAAATACATAAATTCCTAAATCTTTAGAACCTAACAAACTCCCCCTTTGGCAATCCGTGACAAAACACAAATTAAAAGCTCAAAGTTTACAAGTAAAAAGCCCTTTACAAAAATAATGCTCATAAACTCAAATTCAATCCTAACTACTATCCATCAGTTGCAAGTGTAGACAGCAGCTCAATTGAATCAACCTGTATATTCCTGAAACACTCAACAAACGCATAAACGCATGTGTGACAGAAAAGAGTAAAACAACAGGTATAACATTCTTGTAAGATTCACACAACACAAAATAAAGACATATATCAATGGACAACTCATAAATATAAATCAATAAGCAGTGAATCACAAAGTAACAAGAATCAAGTAAAAATCATGTATATCAATCAATGCTACTCCCCCTAACATGAATATCCCCAAAAATGATATACAAAGTGAAGCACCTAGATACAATCTAAAAACTCCACAAGCTCCTCAAAAACAAAAAAAAATCTCCCCCTAACTACAAAAACTCCTCTACAAGTCAAAACTCTACTCCCCCTTTTTGTGACGGAATGCCAAAGGGCAATCACAAGTTATCATCAAAAGGAGGTGGTGAATGTGAATGAAGATGTGCGAAGTCGGCTCGCAGAGCACGAATCTCATCAAGCAAGTCCACCAAAATCTGACCATGAGCCGCCTGAATGGTCATGACAGTCTCCAATGTACGACGAACATCAAAGTCGGCCGAAGGAGGTGGAGGAACATCAGCAACAGCAGCAGCATCACTAACAGGATCAGGAACATCCTCACCAGCAGGACCTGTAGAAGAAGAAGGAGGAGGTGCGCTACTAGAAGGCTCAGACCTAGGGTGTTTAGAACCAGCTTTAAGATGAACAGCCCTTTGTCTAAGGAAAGACGCACCTATGGGAGCAATCACATGAACAGGCTCAGAGGAAGGGAAACCACCAAGATCAAGATAAAGCAAAATCCTATGAATGAAAATAGGATGAGCAAGAGCATGAGCAGAAGATGAACTCCTATAAACATCGTTCAAAGAACAAAGAAACAGATGAGGAAAACTGATAGGAGCATCAGTAACAAGAGCGTACAAAAAGACACACCTCTCGAGAGGAATGGTGTGAACATGAGATATGGGCCAGATAGAATGACAGGCTATCCTAAAGAAGAGATAGTGCAACCCAGAGAGCTCAGCAGAGGTGATCCTAGGATCATAACCCCATTGGATAGAAGTCCCAGTAATGTAAGACAAGACATCACTCAACTCGGGAGACTCATCATAAGGATAGACAGGATTCTGGACCAAAGGTACCCCTAGAGTATCAGCCACTACCTTGGGAGTAATGGTGTACTCTACGCCTCGTATCCAACTTTTTACCAAAGTGTTGGAATCATAGACGCGGATAGAGATGTTCGAAAAGAACTCTCTAATCAAGGCCAAAGGTGGAGGAGGATCAGAAATATCCACCAAGGGTAACTAGTCCCGACGCTCAAACTTTTCCCTAATGGCAAGATCAAGTTCATCTAAAAGAACAGAACGCTCAGCCCAAATCTTTCTCCTAAGGTTTAGCTTCTCAAAAATCTCTTGGTTTTTCTCACTCGGAAACTTCTCACGGTCAAAAGAAGGAGGGGATGGAGAAGATGAGGAAATAGTCCTACGAGCTCTAGTCTTCCTAGGCATAGTGCTAAGGAAAGAACAGAGACACAAAGAGAAAACCAAAAGAACATAATAAAACAAAACCAAGGGCAGACTGCAAGTTAGCACAATAAAAATATAGAACAAAAATCTATATGATGCATGAACAATAGCAATGTTGTGATGCATGAACTAATGCAGTAAACACAGTTCAAATTAAGTTCAATTACGCAAAATTGGCTCGAACATAGAGTTTCTAACAAAAACCCTAAAAAAATTTGAAAAACCACTTGAAAATTTTGAAACAAATTGATGAATTGATCATTACACAAGGTTGAGATCAGATTAGAATGACCAATTTCATCAAAACAACAAGCCAATTTCAACAATTAAACCCAATTGAACAAAAATCCCCAATTCGGAACAATTACAAGCCCTAGAAATTCAATTTTTCACAAAACCCAAAATTGATCAAATTTAACCACCAAGAACAAGTTTATAACATGTCCCCACAAAAACCCATTGATCAATTTCACAAAATACGGCTTGAATCAACAGAAATCCCAATTATGAAAGGTCCGAAAATTTGAGTGTATAATGCATGAAAAATGCATGAAAATATGTAAATAAACTCAAAAGGAAGGGCAAAACAGTCTTACCGGCTTGAGGAAAGAGATTCTTTGCAAAAAAATCCGGAGGAAAACGACAAAAATTTGGACTTTTAGCCTTGCCGAGTCGGAGAGAGAAAGAAAAGTTTGAAAAACTTTTTGAAAAAGTGTTTGAATCAGTCAAGAACAGTGTTTTTAAAAAACCTGATTCACGACTCTCGATCGATCGAGTCACTCCGACATTTTTTAAATAAAATGAAGCACTTTTTCGATCGATCGAAAAACAGAATGGATCGATCGAACCAGGCAGAGGCTCACAAAATTTTTGAGAAAAATCACAGTTTTGAAAATCACAAACCATATTTTGAAAACAACTCCTCAAAGCATTAAACATATTGAAACAAAATGCATGAGTATGAGATGGAATGCTTTTTCAAAAACCCCAGTTTTAATCCCAGTTTCTCCAAGGAAAATTTTAGCCATTCTCTTTTCAAATTCTCAAGCAAAAAAAAATGTTTTGCATAATTCTCAAAGTATTTTCAAACTTGGTTGGTCAGACCAAAAACACACACAATAACATGTACAATGTTTAACAAAGAGTAACTTGTGTAGTGTGTGCAACTAGCAAAAGCTTGAGATACATGTGAAGTGATATGTGAATAGCAATAAATCACAAAGTCTACAAAATCCAACACATAGAATTCAAAAGAGACTATCACCTAAGGAGTTACATCATATAACTCCCACATCTCCTAGAACATAAGCTTGCAATCATGTAAGTTTCTTTAATTTTGCCCCATTATTAGATGAAATTTGGCATCAAGCCTAATAGTACACACCAGTTTTAATCAAGTGAATTGGCATCAAGCCTAATAGTACACACCAGTTTTAAGCATTAAGCAATTAACAGAGGCAATACCTTATGTTCTTTTTGTGCATGTGATACACTTTCTCGAGCACAAAATCTTATGATATGCACTAAGGTGTTCATGATTGGCTAGTGAACAGTGGTGAGATGGTTATTTATGCCTTTCTCAAAAGGATCAAGTCCGACAGTTAAATAACATGTGACTTCAAGATAACGACAAAGTGATAAACACCATAAACATCTTTCCCACACAACATGCACTACAAAGCTTCAACTAGTTAAGTGCAATAAATAAGCTCATCAAAGCTGAACAAGGTACACAAGACATGTTCTGTGTAAATAAATTGACCAACCTTGTTTTCAAAAACCAAGGAACATAATGTCAAACATATTTTTGCTTTCTCCTTTTTTTTATTTATTTTTTTATTATTATTTTTTATTAAAAGAGAAAACAAATAAATCCTAGAATGAAGCAAATCCTAGAAACAAACAAAAATAACAAAAACCAAAGAACAATGGTCACCAAGGAATGAACAATGAAGCACAAGGACCATGTCAGAAAGACTCAATTAGGTCGAGTCTTTTGCATCCAAAACCTTTTAGATGCATCACGAGCATTGGAGTTCCTATTCACATTCAAGTGATTTCCAACTCTAGGATTGGAATAAAGGTTCAATGCCTTTACCAATTCACCAATAAGTGCCATAGGATATTGTGCTTGAGGCACATACACTTTTGGTTTGTTTGCTCTCTTAGCAGCTTGAAGCTTGTAACAGTTAGGACGAATGTGTCCAGACTTTCCACAATAATGACAAACCCAAGCAGGTTTACCATGCATCTTATCCTTGGAAAGGGTAGAATCCTTAGGTTTAGTCTCTCCCAGATCAACCCTAATCTTCCTAGGTGATGAAACTTCTACAGATTTGACAACCTCACTCACAGGTGGTTTGATAGTTTCACTCACAACCTCACTCACGGAAGGTTCAAAAGAAGATGAAGGAACAAAGTTCGTGGAATGTAGAGTAGACACAGAGATGCTTTCAACATATCCTAACCCAGATTTATCAGAAGGATACTTTTGAACATTCAGCATTTGATCAAGTTTAGAACTAGCAGATCTAGCAACAGATAAATCATGTTCCAAAGTTTTAACTTTATCAAGTAAAAGCATGTTCTCAAATTTCACATGGTTCAAAAGATCATTAGCATCAAATAGTTTAACAAGCAAAATTTTCTTTTCAAGCTCAAGAGAATCAATTTTCTTCAGGCCAAGTTCAACATTCATAGCATCCTTTGCAGCAACTTTGCAAAGTTTATTATAGGCCTCTTGAAGATCTGCATCCTCAGAGAGTTCCCCATCAGAAGGGTTCTCCTCAACAGATATGCTTTCATTTACTACAGCAGTAGCAGTGAAAGCAATGAAGTTTCCATCCTCGTCACATTCAGACTCATCATCAGAAACCTCATTATCACTAAGGGTTACAACCACAGCTTTACCCTTAGACTTCAAAAATGTAGGACATTCAGATTTAACATGACCATACCCTTGACAACCAAAACACTGAGCACCCAAAGAATTGTTCAAAGATTGACCAACTCTTTCTCTAGGTTTTTCAAAGTTATTAACCTTAGTGGGATCATTCTTCCTAAAGTTTCTAGGTTCAGCAGTGTTTGTACCTCTTGCCCTTTTGTTAGTATTCCTCAGAAAATTTCTAAAATTCTTGGCAAGGTAAGCTATCTCAGTAGCAGAGAGCTCATCATCAAATCCACCAACATCAACATCATCAACAGACTTAAGAGCCATTGATTTGGATTTGTTTGCTTTGGGTAGGTCAGACTCATAGGACTGAAGAGATCCTACAAGCTCATCAACAGGGATGGAGTCCACATCCTTGCTTTCAGTAATGGCAGTCACTTTGGGTCTAAAGTCTTCAGTTAAAGATCTAAGTATCTTCCTAACAATTTTAGTTTGATCATAGATTTCACCCAAATTAAAAGCAGAATTAACAATATCATTCAGTTTGGCATAAAATTCATCAAAGGATTCATCATCAGACATCCTAATGCTCTCAAACCTAGAAGTTAATTGCTGCAGTTTGTTTATCTTAACTGCCTTTGTGCCTTCATGCACAGTTTGGAGGATTTTCCAAGCAGTATGAGCAACCTCAACATTAGAGATCCTCTTAAATTCCTCCATAGAAACAGCATTAAAGATGGCATTCATAGCTTTGCTATTGAAGCTTGCTGCTTCTTTTTCAGAAGTTTGCCACTCACTCACAGGAGTAGTGGGCTTCTGCCATTCGTACTCAACGGAATTCCAAACTCTCTCATCAATGGATTTCAGGAATGCTTTCATCCTTACTTTCCAATAAACATAGTTATTCCCATCAAAGTGAGGAGGAACAACCAGAGAGTGTCCATGCTCCATGACAACAGGGGTCAAGGATCAGCTCAGAGATCAAAAAATCTCTAACAAGAGAGCTACCTGCTCTGATACCACTTGAACGGTTTTAGACCCCTTAAAACAACCAGATTGGTTAGCCTAGTTAATTAGGCAAGTTGTTACTTTAGTCAAATTATGCAATTCTAGGTTAAAACAATCAAACAATCATATCAATAATATAAAGCAGCGGAATAATAAATAACACAATGATATGATCACCCAGGAAACCACACTGGTAAAAACCTGGGGAGGATTTGACCCACCGATCCTCAAGGCAAACCTGAATCCACTGTGAAAGAATCGAAGTTCATACAAAAGGACTTACAAGCTCCCCGCTCGACTTCCTAATGCTACCTACCAGTAGAACTTACCGACACGACCCCGTGCAAGTTCCAAATCTACGGACTCCTTCTTTCTTGGATTCTCCAATCAGCTACAAGCACCCACGCTTGATATTCTTTAAGCTTCAATGGTAGCAACCGAGTTGATCATCAAGATGTTGAAGTAATCTCTACCTTGAAAACCCTAAGCTTTGTGTAAAGGAAAACTCCTTTAGATCTCACAAGAGATTTACACAAAACAGCAAAGTATGAGCAACAATACAATTGGAGCAACTCTAAAAACGTGGCTAGGGTTTTGCCTTATATACCTAGGGCAAAAACATAAAACCCTAAACATTTAATGAGTTAGGGCTGAGTTGGAAAAACTGCAGAAAACGCAATCTGGCCGACTTTCGATCGATCGAGTCTATTCTTCGATCGATCGAGCCAGACCGAAATGCCCCAATGCATCTGCAGTCTCTCGATTCCAACTTTACAATTATTAATCAACTTTGAGCAAGCCTAAACAAGACTAAACACATTGTTTTGATCATGGTTTGCCAATATTACAAATTAAAGTTCTAAATACATAAATTCCTAAATCTTTAGAACCTAACACGATGTTTAGAGCACGCTTAGTCAAGAACTTTGTTGCAACTATAAGCTCTACCTCTGCCTGGTCCTCCGTCAGCTGAAGGTCTGCACCTTCAGTTTCGGATAAAGTAAGACAACTCCATGATTTCGTGAGGTCCTCCATCATACAAGAAAGGAAGAAGAAAAGAAAAGAAAGAAACTGTATCCCAGTAGCCCTAAAAAAAGAAAAAAACCCAGAAAGCCTAGAGGTAAACTTGTTACCTCAAGGTACAAAAGCGCCTTCAAAGGAGGGACGGCTGTTCTACAACCTAGGAGAAGATGAAGAACCAACTTTCGCTAGCGAGGAGAAACTTTTATATGGAACATACTAGTTCTTCTTTTATATGAAACTTTTTGGAAGCCTCTTTTTATCTCATTATAAAATTTCCTTAAGTTATGATACATGCTTTCAACAATTTTCATGCCCAGTTAAAAGATACAACACTATATACACATGCAAACAAGTACTAAGAGCACATGTCACATAACATATATTCAATCTAAGAATATAATTAAGAAATTATTTCATACACTGATCAGAATTTATATTATCAATACTTATAATGTCAATATAATCAGTGGATTTGATAAGAAAAGATCTTAATTGTGACAAACGGATATTAGAAATCATTCACTTGTCAAAATTTTAGTAACTTGGGCAACACATTATATTTCAAGAGGTACAATAAAATGAATCAATCAAATAAGATCAATTCCACAAACTCAAAAAATTTCTTAGAAAGCCTCGATTTAGCATATATCTCTCCTTTATTAAAAAAAAAATGTTATATAACATTATACATTATCAACAACCAAAAACTTATCAAAATTCACTTTGACAACATTTTTAAAAAAATAAATAAACTTCATCAAATAATATCATCACAAGTGATATTATGTTATACTAAAATCATACGTTGTCAATAACTTGTTTAACCACACACGAGCTCAACGGCAGATAAAAAATTACTTGACCGAGGAATAGGCATCATAATCATTTTATGTCACCCCACATAAGGTTAGTTGGCAAATGACTTAGCATATCACAAGTGGCCAACAGTGTTCAACTAAATCAATCCATACCAACATTAGGAAGGCTGACTACAATAAAATAAGGTAGACAAATTTTCAAAACATTTAATAACTCACTCTCAAAAACTTCTTTCTTTCTTAAAAAGTTTGATAAGCAATTCCAAGTAAACATTATAATCATTGTTTTACATTTCAAAAAAATCAAAATGGAACCCTCATCGTTGAAGTATAAACATATTATCACCACACTATAGTTTACTTGAGAGATCTCATAAGTTCACTTGTACTAGAGAAGAGAGAGGGCATATTTATAGTCTTCATAATAATCATAAATTACCATATAAAGATAAGAAGACATCTCTTTTACAAATCTTATCAAAAGACAAATACATCCAATCAACAAGTTACTACATCATTGTAGCAAGAATCATAGTACTAATAACAAAAGAAATAAAACCATAGCAGTACTGAGCATGCTTTTATAATTCAAGATATCCAAAAATGCTTGTAGGCATCAAATTATAAGCCAATGATCAAACAATTCAAACATCTTAGAAGAGATGTATCTTACTTGTCTACCCTTAACTACCCAATCTTAATATCTTACTCTGAAGATTGATATTTAGAGTCTACAAAATCATAACCTTTACTCTGATACCATGTTTGTCACGTCCCAAACCCGATACCTAGATTTGTGACCATGACTGGCATGTTAATATCAAGCTTAAACTTGGTATTAACAAGAACCAACTAAACTTTTTACAAAAGCTTCCCTCTTTCTTTTCATTCTTGTTTCTTTACTTCTTGATATAACTTTTCACTTGATATTCAGAGCATCTACACTGTACTCAAAGAATAACATAATCCACCAGTCATTTAATATCCACACTTTCACATAATACATCTCTTAATTCTTTAAGGTACACAACTTTCATTAGATCCTAAAATACACAATACTACAAAGCTAAACATCAAATTGCTAATTTGGGATCTATACATATAAAACTAAAACCAACTCCTTCCAAAATTTGACTAAGGCTCCCTCTGTTCCAAAATAAAACCTGTTGACTGAAAGAGTGGAAGGGGTGAGCTACACAACTCAGTAAGGGTAAGATACAAAAGATTTGTTTGCTTATTTTACCATGATTAGTGTTATTGCTATTTGTTATATGTTTGTTTATATATTTATGTTTGATCCTCCAAAAATAATATTGTTTGTAAAATGTGTAATTATAGACTATTGAAGCATTAATATAAAAACAAAATTTACATAGGTTGTTTCTTTTTTTAGCATAAATAATATTTTACATTTTTAAGTGAAAAAAGTGACTATATAATTAGTATTTAAAATTTAATATTTAGGTTTTAATATATATATATATATATAGGTAATTTAATGAGAAACCAATCTACAATTAATACATATTTTAAGAGAATAAAGCTTTAAGATTTGGAGAATATCAGAATACTACACAATTCTCTATCTAGAATAAGAATACTGATGTTGAACCCCTATACTAGCTCAAAGATATGAATTTAAGGAATATTGCTTTCTTTGAATGTGATATGGGAATGAGTTTTTGAGTGATTGTTTAATGGTATATACAAAATAAAATAAATAAAGATTAAAAAATTAGTTCAAGATCAATCATAAATAGATTTAGTACCATGAACGATACTATGACACAATCTTAATGAGTTAAAGTTAACTTATATATATTGTAGGGACTGAGTTTGAGCACTTCTACTGTTGAGTAAGTGGACTCAAGCCCAGCTAGCCCAATACAATGAATTTTTAGAGAGCGAGTTTAAGAACTAGGCCCTAGCAAGCGTACAATGCCCATCGTAGTGCTTTCCACCGTCAAACGCCGGCGAACCGAAACCATCCTCAAGAATCTGTCCTTGGCCCGGTCTGAGGAGCTTGTTAGTCGTCCTTCTTCAGTGGGGATCCATCCCCCCCATCTCAATGTGTTTCTCCCCCTTTATATAGTCCTCCTTCAACGATTCTTTTCCTCCACTTGTTGATCATCCATGCCTTCCCCTGACAACCCATCCCATTAGCCACTTTACCAGACCTCTTGTGAGTCGCAGTAACCGAGGAGGTGCTGCCCAGGGGTCACTTCCTCATTAATGCGGCCAGAATATTGGCTGTGTGCATTTAATGTGGAGGTGATAGCTCATCATGGACTTGCTCCTCCACCATGTTTCCTCGGCGGGCACGTTGTACTTGTTCCTTCTCTCTAGATGCCCTGGAAGGCTGCTTTAAGTGGCCTGTTACTTCCTAATTCCATGGTCTCGGTTGGCTGAGGACAGGGTCGTCCTCGGCAAGGTTCCTAGACAATTTGGACTTTCGCGCTTCATCCTCGAGCGTTTCCTCCTCCTCGGCATGGGCCTTGGGCCTGACATGAAATGGGCCGGGGATACCAAATTCTCTGGCCCCACATATATATATATATATATATATATATTTATTTATTTATTATTATTTTTTTTTTTACTTATGAATATGGTTATATTTAACTTGGGGTCCTTGGAAAAATTCCTGGCTTTGCCACAGTTTTTATCCATTACTGAATGGTAAGGACTATTTTAACATAATACCAAAATATTAGATACTAAATTAACACATTTTAAATATTAGAGACCAAATTGACATTCAACGTAAAGATTAAGAATCAAACTTATAATTTACCTAAAAAATTATAAATGTTAGGTGTATGGAATATATACTCACTAGACCGTCAAAGTTAATAACATGTCAATGTTTATATCAAAGCGCTTATACAAAAAAAGGAAATCACGTGAGGTCTTTCATCCCACTAGAACATTCCTACTCTTCAACTTAAATATTTAAGAAACAAACTATCAAAGGATATGGTAAAACCTTTTTTTTATATATAATTTGATAGTTATAACGGGGAAAGAGAGGATTTAAACTTGAATCTCTTGAACTCATTAATAAATATTGATTAGTTGACTACAAGGCTCTCAACAAGATATGAAAAAATTAGAGCTTCAAGTTTTTGAGATTAAATTGAGGTTATTTACCAAAAAAGAGATTAAATTGAAGTTTGATCAAAGGTTGAACATTAATAGTGTAAATATTAATTTTTATTTAAGCCATATGATAATAAATTATAAAAATTAGTAACATTCATAAAATTATATCTTTTTTTATACAATATCTGTTATAATTGCATTTAAACGCTTTCACAACAAATTTTAAATGACAGATTGTTATAAATTGTTATTGGTAGAGCAAAAAAGTAATTTCAGTTGTATGTTCAAATTAGAACTAATAAGAGCTAACAATTTATAATTTGTTGTAAAATTATTATAAAAATATTGTAAACTTAACACGATTTTAGCAATAGCCGCCTAGGTTGCAAAGCCGCCCGGACCACAACAACAATAAAGGATAACTTTGGTAACTGATTATTATTGCCAAAAGGGAAAATATCCTAGGGATAGAACAAATCAACTTAGCCATGTCAAATGCCTTGTAGCTGAATTGGCACCTCCCTATGCACAAATTGCTTAGGGGTCTAGGGGGGAAAGAGTTCGAGCTGTGGAGTTAGCACCATGTTGTAATTATCTCTCAAAAAAAAAAAAATAAATAAATAAACTCAGCCATGCAAGCGTAAACATCACAACATCAGAAAAACAGTAAGCATATAAAGTCAGATACCTTAGTTCTAATCTCTTCGTACAAAACCAAAAACTCGTCCAAGTTCAATGCACAAAAAACTCAATCTCACACTATAAAAGTTAAAAAAACCTACCCTTCACTACCACACCAATTCTTACAAAACAGTGAAACACGCAGAAATTAAACCAATCACTTTGAGCACTAAAAAAATCATCCACCAATTACGATGGGAGAGGTTGATCCAGACACAGGCCAAGAATCTCCTACATAGAAGGCAAAGGTGTCCCACTAATCGATCTGGCTCCAATACTCTCCTCCAACAATGTTTCTGCCATTGAATTTGAAGGCCTTGTTAAAGAGGTAGGCAATGCATGCAAGGACTGGGGGTTCTTCCAGGTGATCAATCATGGGGTGCCTTTGGAGAAGCGCCAGAGGATTGATGGTGCCTCGAGAAAATTCTTTGCGCAGAGTTTGGAGGAGAGAAGAGGAAGGTGAGGAGGAATGAGAAGGAGGTGACTGGTTACTTTGACACAGAACATACCAAGAATGTTAGGGACTGGAAAGAAGTGTTTGATTTTACTATAGAGGAACCCACTATAGTCCCCGCCTCGCATGAGCCTGATGACAAGGAAGTCACTGAATGTTATAATCAGTGGCCTGAGTACCCTCCTGAATTAAGGTAAGGTTTTTAACTATAATTAATATATGGAAATCATTATTATAGGACTCTATATTGTGTCCTAATTCCTAAGGTTAACATGTTAGTAACATATGAATGTGTCTTCATAACTGTTATTTGGGAGGACCCTCTGTAATTGAATTAGCTAGAATTGAGATTAATATTCTATCAAGAATTATGATCTAGTTTAAAGCCCAATTCAAGGGGTTTAATCTATGTGATCTGATCGGTTTCTTTGACCACTATCCAGGGAGACATGCCAAGAGTATGGTCAAGAGATGGTAAAACTAGCTTACAAGTTATTGGAACTTATTGCTCTATCCCTAGACTAGCCAGCAGATAGGTTCCATGGCTTCTTCAAAGATCAGACCAGCTTCATGCGAGTAAATCACTATCCACCTTGCCCTACTCCTGAGCTAGCGCTTGGTGTTGGTCGGCACAAGGATGCTGGTGCCTTAACCATCCTTGCTCAAGATGATGTTGGAGGATTGGAAGTGAAGAGGAAAACAGATGGCGAGTGGGTTCGGATCAAACCCACCCCAAATGCTTATATCATCAATGTTGGTGACATTATTCAGGTAACATTTCCAAATCTTTAACTTTGCTAAGTACAAATCATTCATATTTTTGTTAATAGCCAAACTTGCTTTCAAGTACCAATTACTAGAGGTAAAACTGACTGAGAAACCCAAGAAAGAAGTAATGACCAAAGTCCATATATACTTTGAAAATCTGGAAGTCCAAGTCTATAACATTTTTTCTTCTCAGAAAAAAAAAAAAAAAAAAAAAAAAAAAAAAAGTCTATAACATTTTCATGGCTAAAATTAATACTATTCCTATTTTAAAATTGGTATGTACTTGGAGGCTTTTGTAGTTGGCCAGTTTCACTTAGAATGGAAATCTTTTTTAGGTTTGGAGTAATGACAGGTATGAGAGTGTGGAGCACAGGGTGATGGTGAACTCAGAGAGGGAAAGGTTCTCCCTTCTATTTATCTTCAACCCGGCACACTACACCATGGTCAAGCCCTTAGAGGAGCTGACAAATGAGCAAAGCCCTGCATACAATTGGGGCCAGTTTATAACCACCAGAAAGCGCAGTAATTTCCAAAAACTTAATGTTGAAAATATCCAAATTTATCATTTCAAGATATCATATTAAGCTTGTGAATTTCTATTATCTATAGGCAAGAAATAACATTAAGCTTGTTGTTAGTACCATGATCAACATAGAGACTTTGGAAGCATGATGTGTTTCAATGTCTTAGAGATGAGCAGTACGTACTATAAATATCAATAATACAGAATGATAATTACTTAAGACATTTTCTTTTATAAGAGCATTAGCATTAGGTGTTAAAAAAAAATGTCATTTTGACACATCAAAAGGCTACTTTTTCTATTTTAATACTTTACTTTACAATTGTGAGAGACCGGAAAGCTTGGGTGCTCTTAGAAAAGGGTGTAGACATCGGCACCCTCCATTTTCAGGATCATATAGAGTTGCCACTTATTTTATAAGTAAAATAAGAAAACTATACAAATTACAACATATGCTGAAGAATAATCTTCTCATTAATTGGAAACAATTACATCTTGATGGAAAAAACTTTACATGGCTTTGTTTCCTAGTTACAATCTAGTAACAAAAAAATACAAGGCTTTGTTTCCTAATTACATTCGTGGGTGCCTTTTTAGCTTCTGTCCAAGCAAGTGGTGCACTTGTACTTGGTTTTGGCTTTTTGTGATGATCCCACAATGAGGATTTGAGATAAATATTCAGATATGATTTTTAATGTTAGAAAACAATGAGGATTTGAGAAAAATATTCAGATCTATTTTTTAATGTTAGAAAACAATGAGGATTTGAGAAAAATATTCAGATCTGATTTTTAATGTTAGAAAACAATGAGTTTTTGAGAAAAATATTCAGATATGAATTTTTAGTGTTAGAAAACAATGAGTTTTTGGGAAAAATATTCAGATCTGAATTTTTAGTTACACGAAGCAACATATCTAGGATTCAATCATATGCAGGGACGGAACCAGGATTTGAACCTAGAGGGGGCAAAAGCATGAACCAAAAAAATTTCAAGTGACATGGTTTATTAAAAAAAAAAAATCATGATAGACAAAACAATTGCACTTTATTATCATAAATATTTAAGTCAAGAAGGAAATAATATGAACCAAAAAAGTTGAAAGTTACAATATGATATTCAAACCTTTTTGAAGAAGAATAAAAAAAGAAGATGACTTCGGATCTCCAAATTTTGGATAATTGGAATTAATATGTTGATTTTATCACATTGACCAACTCACCAATATGATAAACCCATACTTTTGGATGCAACTAAAAATCACACTAATGAAGTTTTCAAAACTTTGTTTGAGGATTTTAAAAAATTGGGATATTAATATTAAGAGTTGGCAATGCTACATCATCAATATTGGCTTCTAAAAGAATTTTGCATTTTATCTTTTGAAAAAAAATTTAAATATTGTAATTGACTTTTCCATAATTTATAAATCAATTAAAAAGTTATATAAATTATTGTCACCCCCGTAAGGGAATTTTTTTTTCTATGAGATTTTTTTGGTTATGAGTTATTGAATTATGATATTGGTGATTTGTAGATTTTTTGTTGTGTTGTATTTGGAATATGGAGGGGCCATGGGTCCAAAGAAAGGGTTAAGTGATTAGTTTCTTTTGGGCTATTTGAACCAATCCAAAAATTTGAGGGGGGCCAACTATAAACTCTAAAATATGGGCATGCAAATAAAATAGCTAATTTGAAGAGTGGGAAATAAAATAGCTAATTTAAAGAAGAGAGAGGGGGGGGGGGGGGGGGGGTGCTCATTAATGGGTCCGTCCCTGATCATATGCCTTACATAATTACATGAAAAAAACACATATGCAAAACAAACATTCATCATATAATCTTTAGAAAGAAAAATCAACAAAAGAGCATGTTATAAACAACATGGAGAATTGAATTGCATGGAGATAGAAAGGTGGAAACTTACCTGCATGAACATTTTCCACAAGCAGAGAATTATCCTAGAGATCAAAGAGAATGATTTTCTAATGATTTAAGTGAGGCCACTTAACAGAATAGAAATTCCTAAAGCAAAGCTTCTAGAATTTCTTTTATGTAAGGGGAGAAAGAAGTCAGAAAAAAGGGTCTAGATTTTTTATTTAAGTTCCCTATTTATAGAGGTTTGGTGCTTAAAAAATAAGCTGGATTGGATCAAATACGAATTAGGTTGCGTTCTTATCGCTAAAAATTTGAAATGGATGTGTTTTATCTTAACTAGAGCATTTCTGGGCCGGGACTCGAAGCTGTACCAATCGGCACTTGGGAAGTGCCGATCGACACTTGCCATGTGCCGATCAGCACTCCTAGAGTGCTGATTGGCCCTCTCAATTGCCGATCCCAATTCCCAATTTTGGTTCAATCTGGACTCCTTTTTAGGGATTTTCTGAGTCAGGAACTGCACCTGGACATATTTTTAACTCGTATTCTAAAATTAATCCCTTTTATTTTCATAATCAAGTCCTTAAAATAATAATAATTTGATAGATAAATATTCTAAAAAGACTTAATTATCAACAATTCCCTTGTTATCTGATTATCCATTTTATTCCCATGCAACCAAGCTTATTTCTGATAAAAACCAACAACCAATCACACAATTATTTAATTAATTTTAATTGTTTAACCAATAAAAATCAATTTCAATTAATCACACGTGATCGGCTTCACCCCCATACAATGCATGCAGATCATAAACATTTGATCTTGTGATATCTTTCAATCCGATGGTTCGATTTGGAAATCGGGCATATCGTTGCAACCGTTAGAATGTCAAGATCATTTTTATGATATGTAATGAATGATTTAATGGATGTAATGCAACTATGATTTTTGGTATTTGAAATGGTCATTTCAGTCATATTCCAAAACTAAATTATGGGTGCAGAATCGAGTGTCTACAACAATATATCCTACATCACATGTTCTATTCTTTTACCACTTTATTTAATTATTCTTCCTTTACTCTTTTTAATTATTTTTTATTCTTTTTTTATTATTTGTTTCCAAAGGTGAGGGAAACAGAGATTAAAAAAAAAAAAAAAAAAAACCAGTAAGGGAGATGGAGATATAAAAATAAAAAAAAATGGTACTGGTAACACCTAAACCTCATGACTTACCAAATGCCCATATAACTTATCCCTTACCTGAAACCAGAGGAACCGAAAGCCTACAGTCGAAGGAGCTTAGACTTGGGTACTAGTAACACCTAAACCAAATATCCAAGCTTATTACTATCAATTACTCCTTATCATAAACTTACATATTCATCTCAAAGCCTATCTCTCATAATCAATGAAATCCTAATCCCACCTCAACGAGGTTCCCCAAACACAAGATACATTCATCAAACAACATGATGTACCAAATCATAGAGAAACCATTATTTTAATGTTCATATTCAGATCATGTCAAACAACTTTAAAATCAATTCAAAATGTGTTTGAGATTGGAAGCAATGGTGCATGCATAAACTTACACAAGGAAACATATAGCATGAACAACAGTTGAATGGTTTAGAACCCCTCTTTAGAGTACTAAACCTTGAACCAAGTTATACAAAATTTATCTATGATCCAGACATACCAAATGATGAGCATATTAATTTATAGCTCAAAATATCCACCCTAACTTTAGAATTAAATCCTCAAAGTTAGGTATGTCACTTACTGTTCACTATTTATTCCAGCAACATTTATTCCACTTATAAAATACAAATGGGTTATCAATTCACATCCACTTATACATTTATAAAATACAGGATTTATAATGACCAAACAAGTTAACCAATGAGTGTAACTCTCATCAGGTTCATGAAGTGCCTATTAACTGACTCTCAACTAACTTCAATTACTGAATCAACTACACATTCAGCACTTCAATTAGCAATACAATAAAGTTTATCTAACTATTTTTCTCATTTTAACACTTACCCATAACAACAGATTTTATCTTTGTCTATCATCTAGGAGCACATGCAAGCATAAACAATGACTTACTTCATATTCAAGCAATCAACAATCTCTAAATTCCAACACACCCATATACAAATTTATATAACCATCACTTAAGTTTAAAATGGACAATAGACTAAAAGAATTACATTTTCCCCTTAACCTAGACACGGATTCTTGGAGTGATAGAGCTAGAATCACTCTAGCTTCAAGTTGGGAACAAGAGCTTGAGAAGAATTGAAAGAAACTTATTGTTGCTGCTGGACCCGTAGGTGTGAGAGGGAGAGGAGAGTTAAGAGTTTTTCTTTCTTTTGGTACCCGTGGGTATGAGAGGGAGAGAGTTCTTGATTGTTCTAGTTGCTTTGAGAAAGTCAAAGAAGAGATGAGGTGCTGCCGATAAGAACAAAGAAAAAAGAAAACATGAACAAAGAGTCTTTTGGTACAGCAAAGAAGACAAGAGAATTGGATTTTGGGTGGGACATGTGTATTGCTAAGGGAAAAGGGTTGATGAGTCACCCTTGTAACTTTTAAATATTACTTACCACCCCCTCACAAACTTATATTCTATAAAGGCCTAAACTATAAAATAACTTTACATATAAACCCTTACCTTTATAAACTTCTTTCCATAACGTTAAAAGAGCATGAACGTTTTATAATTGCAAAATATTAAAGCCTTATGCACTTAAACTAATTAATATAATACTAAGTATATATTCATAATACAATTAGTCATTCAATTATTTATAATCTTTACAATTCTTATTCAATGACATTATAAAGTAATATGTTTATTAAATACTCTTCTATTAATTATAGAAAGAAAGTGGCTTAAAAAAATAATTAACCACTCAAACACATAGTTTAATTATAAAGTTGGGTCGGGGTGTTACATCCTTCCCTCCTTAAAAATTTTCGTCCTGGAAAATTATAACAGTAAATATCTTTTATTACAATAATGTGAAATGATAAGTTGAGAAAATCACAAAACATAGTAGAATCACATGTCAAGTCATTTATATACATTACAATTCTTTATCTCATTATATATATATATATATATATATATATATATATTTGAGAAGCAATACTTTGCATTTTATTAATCAAGGCCCTTCAAATCAGCTTGGAATACATCAAAAACATCTGGTAGAACATCTTCCATCCAAACTAACATACGAAGGTAGGAAAGCGCTCTTCTTGCTAAAGCATGAGCCACTTTATTACAATGCCTTAGGACATGTGAAAACATACAGTGTTGAAGACATGAAGCAATATATTTAACATCCTCTGCTATGTGACCAAATTGAGCTAAGGAGTGATTTCTGCCTTGGAGTGCTTTGATGGGAATTGAAGAATCCCCTTCAAGAATAACTTTGTTTACTCCTATCTCAGCTACAAACTCAAGAGCTCTTCTTGCAGCAAGTGTCTCTACTTCTAATAGTGTTGCGGGTAAAGGTATTTCTTTGAAGGTGAAGCCAATACCAGCCCTACTTCGTTGTGAATGATAACGCCAATTCCAGCCTGGTTTTCCTTG
The DNA here is from genome assembly GCA_019022515.1 of Quercus aquifolioides. Taxonomy (NCBI): domain Eukaryota; kingdom Viridiplantae; phylum Streptophyta; class Magnoliopsida; order Fagales; family Fagaceae; genus Quercus; species Quercus aquifolioides. The sequence goes on along the minus strand of CM032332.1, from coordinate 43,941,801 downwards.
CTAAAAAGTGCACCATCAAAATTTATTTTTACATAATCATGGTCTGGAGGTCTCCAACAAGAGGCCGGTGTAGTTCTAGGTGGTGATGTGGGATTGTGAAGTGAGGAGAAGGCAACAACACTTGTTTACTAAGGTGACTATTATTCCGATGGTTCCATATGGTCTATACCACCATCGAAAATAACTCAGGGTGCTTTTGTTCAGCCAAGATAATACCCATATTGTCAGTGAAGGTTGGGCATAGCAGCAGATTTGCTTGTTTCCATTGTGGGCCGTATGGTCCATACAAATGGAAACCCCTTGAATGTCTCCACTATTGGCTGCCTTAGTAATCAAGCCGTGCAACCCTTCAGTACAGAAAAGAAAAAGGTAAGGTGAGAGGGGGTCGCATTGCCTAAGTCCTCTCGAGGGTACAATATTGCCATGGGGTTCCCCACTGTTCAAGATCAAATAGGTTGCTGTTTTGATACATTCCATCATGAGTTTCACCCATTTATCACAAAAGCCCATCTTCACTAACACTTTTTCCATGTACCTCCACTCCACATGATTATAGGCTTTACTCATATCGAGTTTTAAAGCCATAACCCTGTTTTCCCTATACAATGATTTCTCATATAGTGAAGAGTCTCAAAAGCCACCAAAATATTATCGGATATTAGCCTATCTGAAATAAAAGCACATTGATGTTCCAACACCAATTGTGGTAAGAAGGGTTTTAGTTTATTTCCCGAGGCTTTTGAGAAAACCCTATATAAAACATTGCTCAAACTAATTGGGCGATATTAAGAGATATGTTCTGGATTTTTTAGCTTTGGAATGAGAGTAATGAAAGAGTGTCCAAGGGATTTTGGGAGCATACCAGAATTTAAGAAACCATAAATCCTAGGAACTTCCTTGATGAAACCCCAAAGGCATACTTGCTTGGATTTAGCTTCATTTGATATCATCTGAGCATGTCAAAAGTCTCCTGAAGGTCATCCAAGTGCTTCTTCTCATCCAAGATTTTCACCAACATGTGATCCACGTACACTTCTACATTCCGTCCTATCTATGGACGAAACATATAATTGACCAGCCTCTGAAAAGTTGCCTCCACATCCTTCAAACCAAAAGGCATCACTTTGTAGCAAAACAGGCCTTGACTGGTAATGAAGGATGTTTTCTCTTGATCTGCCTCGTCCATCCTTATTTGGTTATAACCTAAGAAAGAGTCCATGAAGCTTAGCAATTGATGACCCGCTATTGAGTCTATTAGCTGATCAATACGTGGCAATGGATAGCTATCCTTGGGGCAAGCCTTGTTTAAATCGGTGAAGTCTACACACATCCTCCATTTACCATTAGCCTTCTTGACCATCACCACATTAGCTAACCAATCCGAGTAATAAACTTCCTGAATAAACTCTGCGGTGGTTAACTTCTGGACCTCTTCCTTGCTAGCATTATCTCGTTCAGGAGCAAAGACCCTTTTCTTCTAACGGATAGGTTGGAGGAAGGATACACATTCAGACAATGGGTAATAACACTTGGGTCAATACCCGACATGTCTTCATGACTCCACGCGAAAACATCAATGCTCTTCCTTAAGAACTAGATGAGGTCTTGTTTCGTCTTATCTTCCATGCTTGTTCTAATTCTGGTAAACCTATCAGGTTACTTTCGTCTAGAGGAACATCTTCCAGTACTTTAGTGGGTTCTGCAACAACCCTTCTTTCTTCTATGTTCATTGTCTATACATGCTCGTCCGTAGCCAACATGGCTAAGTAGCATTCTCTAGCTGCTAACTGATCTCCTTGCACTTATCCTATTCCGTAATCTGTTGAAAACTTAATAGATAGGTGGTAGGTTGATGTCATTGCCTTCCAATTATTCAAAGTTGGTCGTCCAATAATGGCATTGTAAGAAGACAAACAATTTACGACGAGGAAATGTACTTCTTTATCTATCTACTGTGGATACGCCCCTACCACGATGGGTAGAGTAATAATGCCCACTGGTTGTACCTTCATTCCTCCGAATCCAACTAAGGGTGAGTTCACTGGATGAAGTTAATCTCTTCCAAGCCTAATCTACTGGAAGGCGGGATAATATAGGATATCTGCTAAACTCCCATTATCTATCAACACCTTTCTAGTCGTGTAGTCTACAATGAGCAAAGTTATGACAATTGCATCATCATGTGGATGATGGACCCTTCCAGCATCTTCGTCCATGAAGGTGATAGCCTGCTCGTCTACCCCCTTCATCCTTGGTGGTCGTCCAAAGAGTTAGACGTTCTGTACCACCTTCAAGTAGGTCTTCCTTGACCTGGAAGATTGTCCTGCTAAAGTTCCTCCTACAATAACTCTTATTTCTCCAAGTGGGGGCCGTGGTGGCTCTTCTATCTTTCCCTTTAATTTCTCGTCCAAGAAAATTCCTCAACTTTCCTTACCTGATAAGATTCTCAATCTGCTGCTACAAATCATAGCATTCATCCGTGTCATGCCCGTGATCTCTATGGAAGCGGCAATATTTGATCTTATTGCGCTTATTAGGATCTCCTTTCATCTTCTCTAGCCACTTCAAGGATGGGTCATCCTTGATCTGCATAAGCACTTGATCAAGTGGAATATTCAAAGGCGTGTAATGCTGACTTCTCCCTGAAGACGAATTTGCCTTCCTGTTGTCTCGATCCTTCTTCTCTCCCGTCCGCACCTACTTTGGAAGAGGGCCTTGTTCAGAATGACATAGGAGCTCTGCTTCCATTCACTCTGCTTTCTTCCTCTTTTTGGCAATGATCGCATCTTCTGCATTCATGAAGCTTTGGGCTAAATGGACGAGTTCGGCCATGGTCAGTGGTTCTTGATCATAGAGCTTGTGGATGAATAAATCTGAACTAACTCTATTGTGGAAGGCTGCTAATAGCAGCTTATCACCCATCTCGTCCACCGTCAAAGCTTCCCTGTTGAAACGGGTGATAAAGGATCGTAAACTTTCATTATCTCCTTAGTCAATAGCCTGCAGGCTGGACAAAGAGCGCTTATGCCTTTGACCTCTAATGAAGTTATTGATGAACAACTTACTCAACTCCTCGAAAGAACTAATGGTGTTTGGAGGTATCTTATTAAACCACAATCATGCTAGTCCCTTAAGGGTGGTTGGGAAGGCCCTACACATTATCTTGTCTGAAACCCCTTGAAGATGCATTGTGGTCTTGAAGGTAGCAATGTGATCACATGGGTCATGCGTTCCATCATACGAGTCCAACGCAAGCATCTTGAACTTGGAAGGCAGGGGATGACTATTGATGGACACTATGAAAGGGAAATCAGTTCAATGAACTAAATCATATACATGATTCGTCCTTCTCATATTTTCCCTCATCTCGTCCATGGCTCTCCTCATTTGATCCATCTCCTTTTCCACGTGTGGCACCCTACATGAAGCAGTACCCCTTGAGTGATTTTTGCGCTCAACATTTTCTCCTTCACTAACTTCTTGACTTTGAGCTTGCCCTTCCACACACCGTTCATGACATTGTCTTCTTTGATTGATCTCCAGAGTTAACTCCTGATTCTGACGGGTTAGCTCTACCATGGCGGCTGTCATCGATTGCATTTGTTGGACGAAAGGTGGTTGTTCAACAGGGGCGGACTGATGAGCGCGATTGGGGTGGCTGGAAGCGTTTCCATTCTCCTAGTGGCCTGGACTAATGGCCATTGACCTTGTCTGGACCATACAACCTTTTGTCAAAGAAAGATAAATTGCAAAATACAAATTTAACTTTCCCACAAACAGCGCCAACTTATAATACACAGAAAATCAGTAGGCTAAATGCTCCAGGCTTCAATGGGCTTGTGGCTGCTTAGAAGGCCTGAAAAGAAAGAAACACAAGATCAAAGGTGACCGGGGTGAACCGGCTAAGAACCCTCCGATGCTTAAGTTAGTTTTCTCTCTAGAATTCACGAATTCCAATTTTATGAGTGGTGAAAACTTACTTTCATTTGGTATGGCTGAGTCCTTTTATAATGAGCTTTGGAGTGATTACTTGTTTAGTAACTTCCTCAATGTGGATGGAAGTTAGAAGGTTCAAACTTAACTTCCACAACTGCTATCAGAAGTTAAGAACTTAGTGGGAAGTTGGAGCGATGAATAAGGATTTTGCTCATACTTCAAAATAGTAGAACATGGTCCGAATCATAAGCTTTTGGATATAAATTTTCCTTGAGAATTTCTGAATGTTAGGAGGTCGGCCAGGTGCTTCTATGCTGGACGACCTTCTTGCACTTGGACGATCTTCTTGTATTGGGACAACCTTTCTGGACTTAGACGACACTATGGACGAACTGGAGATAGTCCAATTTTTGGTTCACCATCAATATATATATATATATATATATATATATATATATAATCCAAGTACGGGGGGCAAAAATGACAAGGGTTCTTTAAAAATTTTCAAATTAATTAAGATAACTCTAAAAATACATATTTACTATATATTTTTTTTCAAAAATGATGGGGGCTTGCTCCTCGGTCCCCACATGACTCTACCACTGTGTGCGGATTTGGATCCTCTCCATTTCTATTTGAAATGGAGAGTGTCTAGTTAAAGGACCAAATCTTTTTAAAATAGATCTATGGTAAAAAACGTGACAGCTCATAACTTAACCCAATATCAATTTTAATTGTGGTTAAACATTTAAACTAGATAACTCAACTGGACAAAGTCTCTACTAGAAAAAAAAATAAAAAATAAAACACAAAAAGAAAGAAGAGAGAGAGTCACAGCTTTTTCAGGAGGGAAAAGTGAAAACCAAAGAGTCTATGTTTGATTATTTGAAAAGAACACATTCAAAGGTTCAGAGTTTTGATTATTTTGGAGGGAACACATTTCAAAAGTTGTTATTCTTTTGTACAATAGAGCACGTCTCTATTTCTATCTTACCAAAACATAGGTACAACAATGCAAGTTGTTTATGGCTATCTTGTTTGATCTTTGATAATTTTTTTGCGTTTATATTGTTGTCTTGGTGGCTGGATGCCAATTGGAGTCTATCTGAACTTTTATTTTTAATTTTTTGAGATAAATATTGAATCTTTATAATGGCTGGATGATTCTTGGAGTCTATATATATATATAGATAAAGATTGAATCTTTATTAAACGCAAATATGGGTTGGTGAGTGATGCTTATGTTTATTAGTCGTTATTAGAATATGGCATATGACATATTAGAGGACACAATTATTGCTCACATATTGTTGAGCAAAATGATGTAATGTAGCTTTATTTTCAGTTTTAATGAAACCCATATTTTGTTCTTAAAAAAAAAAAAAAAACAAAATACAATACCATGTTTATTCTATTGGATTTTTTTACATCATCTTTGTTTTGAAAACTAAAATGATAGATGAAAGTTATAATAAATTTATGGTCAATTTTTTCGTACATGTTCCTTCTAATGTGCCCATGGAATTTACACCATTTAAAGGGATGGAGTTTGAAGCAGATGGGTTGACATTAGGGAGGCTCATCAGCAAGTGTTGCATTAGCATCACATCTAGAGAGTATATCAAGTGTGGTAGGCTCCAACGACAAAATTGATGGTGCAAGATGCCCGTTGACTCAAGGAAGTGTTGCAAGTGGATGGAATGAGATGGTTCATAAAGTTGAGCCATTTTTCTAGTTTAGGATCATGTTTTATAATCTATGACACATGTTGTGATTAAGTGCTCTTGTTTGTAATTTTCCTAGTTTAGGACTGAAGTTTTGATATTCCAAAAATTAGTCACATTTGGCCACATTCAAATGTTCATATTTTTTTATTATTTGGAGAAAATATTTTCCAAAGGAACATTTCCTTTTGTTACAAAAGAGCACATCTTTGTTTATATCTAGCCAAAATAGAGGTACAAGTTGTGATTAAATTTTCTATCTAGTTTTATCTATCCAGAGGTACAAGTTATATCTATCCAGTTTTGTAATTTTCTTACTTTAGATTGAAGTTATGATGATCCATAAATTTGAAGTTTCTTTTCAATGGAGTTGCATTACAATCAAAATTTGATCCAACAAAGTCAACAAGAAAGGAATTTGATACCTATCAAAAAAAAAAAAAAAAGAAGAAAAGGAATTTGATAAAAAATGAACATATTTTATTAAAATGTACACTTTGATCACATAACAAAAATTCCATTGAAATATACACTTTGATTATTTGATTATAATAACATGAAAGTTCTACAATTGGTGTGCCTATTACTTGACTATACATTATACATTCCACCTCTTGCTTCTTGACTATACATTCAATCCAAAGTCCACAATTTTCAATCTTAGCTTGATATTTGACTCGCCTAATGCTAAACAACTTGCCCCATCTCTTGGTATGAATGTATGATATCTCTTTGTTATGTAAGTTCTTTTGGTAACAAAGCTTTGGGATATATCATAGCTTTAGAATCCTAGGTTTCACTCCACATGAAATGCAGTTGCCTAGAGCAAGGGAGTCAATACCATATCGGAAGCTGTACCAGTTTGGCCATTGGTACGATATATTTCGGGTACCAGTCAATACCGGTGTACCGTTTCGAGTTTACCGCTATTTTATATATTTAATATATATATATATATATATATATTAGTTGTATATCCATTAGTCAAGGCCCATATAATTTGTTTATAATATTTAAAATTATCAACTCATATCTTTTTTATTTTTTTATTTTTTTTATCTATATCTTATTTATTAATTTAAGCTCTAGCTAAAATGTTAATTCATTATACTAGTAATATATAATATATAGTATTCTCGGCAAAAAAAATATATATATATATATATATATATATATATAATATTTATAATAGAATTGATATTGATACTTATAAATAAATAAATAAAAATTGATATTGATGTATTGAAATACTAAAATAGGCCTCAAATAAGTAGTCTTGGTCATTGTACTTGTAGTGTTCTGATGCGTGGGCAGAGCACACATAATTAGTTATAATGTTATATTAAAAAAAAAAAAAAAAAAAGAGGTAGAGTTTGAATTTTTGAATGATGTTCACGTGGGTTGTCAGTGACTTGTCACTTATCAAGCACACAAAACAACAAAAAGTTAAAGATTAAAATAAAAAGAAACATAAAAGGCAGAATAAGAAAAAGAAGAAGTAGCAGCAGCAGAAGCTGAAGAGAAGATTGCCAAATGGGTTGTTACAAGCAACGTGGTGGTGACAACAGCACCGTGTTAACGACAACAGTGACCCAAGAGCAAGAGCAAGTTAGTAAGTTATTGAGAAAGGAAAGAGATTATTAGATCTAAAATTTTTTTGTTTGTTATTTCGGTCCAGTATGAAGTTTTCGGCCGAAATCCGATTTGTTTCCCGGTATGATCGGAACACCTCGATATAGCCGGTATTTAAACCAGTATGAAACAAACACATTTCTGTACCGTCTTAGGCGCCGGTGCGAAATATTTTGGCCATACCGGCTGGTACGATATGAGATTGACTCCTTTGGCCTAGAGTACCTGATACTCCAAAGGTCCTTCCAAGTTACTGATGATTAGGATCGATGAAACCTACTAGCAATATTAACAAATCCCAATCCTTTAGAATTATAGAGAACCCAATAACAAAAACTATCCAAAAAATTATGCAGACTTTCCAAATGGATAACCAAAAAGCTTATATCTCAAAATACAAGAACCAATCTACACAAAGAGAGGCATAAAAAACAGCCAGGAAATTCAATTATTCTTCCTATAAGAGCTTCAAATACCAACCACAAAAGGGTTCTCAACAGTTCAGATTTTTCCACAAAAGGGTTCTCAACGGTTCAGATTTTTGAAAATTGAAAATTCATCTACCTCACCCTAAAAGCTAGTGTATATCAACAGCCAACAGCCAATAAACATAAATCTAGCCATAGGCTAAATGTTTTCTTTTACAGTTCATCATCAAAATATAATTATGTGCATTCCATTCCTATAAAGGACAATTTACACACACCCAATTCTACAATTAGTGGCATGATAGGGCAAAAAAAAAAAAAAAAAAAAGAAGACATTCACAATACATTCCCTAAAACCTTTCATAATAGAGTGAACAATTAAAAATTAAATCAAAATCCATGCAAATGCACAAAGATTTACATAATAGTGAGACCAAAAAAAGATAACCACAAACCAAAAAAAAAAAAAAAGAACCAAACATTCTAATAACCACAACACAAAACACATATATTAAGAGACCCCAATAAAAATTGCCAGCATATAAACTAATCCCAATTCATTGAAAAAAGAAGTAAATCCAAAACCCTCAAGAATGCACGATCTCAAAGCAAAACATAGCAACAAAAGCCATACAAACATAGATAGATTAGTTAATATTTTTCTGGCCAATGAAGTTGGAGAAAATTTTCTGCTGTTCAGGTAAAAGCTTGGAGCAAAAAAGCTTGATCAAATTGTAGCCTTGGCACAGATGGTGGTGGTGGCGCCATGACGGTGGGGTGAGAGAGAAAGTTGACCCTTGGAAAAGAAAGAGAGAAAGCGAGTCTGAACTATTCGGATGGTTTGGTGAGAGAGGAAATTGAGTTAACTATGGTTTAATCAGAGTTTGAATTCGTTTACCAGAATTTTACATTTTTAATTGATGTGGCACGTTTTGGATCCTAGATCTATTTCAAATCGATCATGACCATAAAATGGACACTCTCCATTTCACTTTGAAATGGAGAGGATCCGGATCCGCTGTGTGCAAGGTGTTAATAAACACTACTCTCATAGAGTCTCATAACAATGTGATAATGTTGTATGATGTAATATCATCTCTTTCACTAGTAAGTCTAAGGGCAAGATTTAGATACAGTACTTAGGTACTATTCCTTAGGTTCCCTCTTAAAATTTAGCTACGTGGATTTTTTCTCATGAGATGAAAGTGTATTTTTTAGTTAAGTAGTCACATGGCTGAATTTTAAGAAGGGAACCTAAGAAACAACACCTATAAGGTATTGCACCTAAGTTTTGTCCATAAATCTAATATATAGTATCACATCACGCTATAAATTAAAACCTACCGTACCTCCCTCTCCTACCACTTCTTACAAAGAGCAAGCTAGAAAGTAAACCAAACTCTTTGCACTAACAAAATCACCAACTATGGGAGAGGTTGATCCAGCTTTCATCCAAGAACTTGAACACAGGCCCAAAATCTCCTACATCGAAGGTGAAGGCATCCCAGTAACCGATCTTTCTCCATTGCACTCCTCCAACAAAGTTTTTGCCTTTGAAGGCCTTGTTAAAGAGATGGGCAATGTATGCAAAGACTAGGGGTTTTTCCAGGTGATCAACCATGAGGTGCCTTTGGAGAAGCGCCAGAAGATTGAGAAAATGTCTAGGAGATTTGTAAGGTTGAATTTAATCAACCATTCTGTTGGCTTTATTCCGTGCCGAATTTGCTTGTATTTCAGCATTTAGAAATCCTATATTTAGGTGGGAATCTTGTAAGGGTAGTGTGTGAGAGAGTGTGAAGAAAAGCTCAAGTTTGTGCACTTAGCAAGTGGCTCGCGACTGGATCTCACGGCTTGCAAGTCACCAAAAGTGGCACACGCGTGGAGCATGCAGAGGAGCTGAACAGTCATGCCAGTTGGAGCACAACAGGACAAAAAGTCCAGACTGGCCATTCAGTTAACTCGCGGCTTGAACTCGCGACTCAGTCAAGTCGCGAGGCCAAGTCGCCAGTCCACTCTGTTTTGGAAAAACTGACTCTTCGCATTCCATTCTCACTCTAGTATAAATACCCCTTATACCCACGAAATGTAGAGAGCTTCCAGAGAGAATTTTAAGAGAGAAACCCTAGAGAAAAAGAAGATTAACTCATCCACAATCTTTACATAGTGACTCTTCAAATTCCTCAAATCTCACCATTTCCATTGTTACATCCTTGAGAGGTTCATTACCCAAATCCTTTTCTCACCATACCCATATCTGTGAGAAGGTCATTTGGTGCTTGGGAAGCAATTAGGAAGGGACTAATGGATATTGGTTGATGTTATGGGCTATAACAGAATCCGGTAAGCTAGAAAAGACAAAAGTTCGGCGTAACCTTGTTGGAGCAAGAAGCTTAGAGGGCTTAGGTACACTAGATAGATTAGGCTTGGAAGGTCTTCTGCTGTTCATGTAACCCAACTTCATTTTCTAGTGGATTATTGACCGCTTGGAGGGCGGCGGAGAGGTATTACGCCGAGAGCTTCGGTTTCCTCTTCGATAACACATCGCTGTGTTGTCCTTGTGTTTGCATCTCTCTTCCCTTAATTTTTGCCATTTAATTTCTGCTGTGGATGTGATTTTATTTGGTTTAGATTGTTTATCAATTCTGTTATAAGCTTATGTTCATTTTCCGCGCATACATTGTTTGATATTAAGCTTGAATTGGTAATTTATAATTTGGGGGTCTAAACGTTCATAGTGTTTTATACGCTATTTGAACTTTCAAGATTCTTTGCGCAGAGTTTGGAGGAGAACAAGAATGTTAGGGACTTGAAGGAGGCGTTTGATTTTATTATAGAGGAGCCCACTTTAGTCCCGGATTCACATGAACCTGCTAATGACAAAGAACTCGCAGGGTCGACTAATCTGTGGCCTGAGTACCCACCCGAGTTTAGGTAAGCCCTCAGGCCTCAGTCCTTTGGCTCAATCTTTCTACAAACTTTTTTGCTCTAGCCCAGGCAATCTAGATTAATCCTATAATTTTTGTTTCTGTATAAGTCTTCATAACTAGTCTTTTTTCTTTTTTCTGAGAAGAGTCTTCATAACTAGTCTTCTAAGGCTAACATGTTAGTGGCTTATGTTATGTTTATGGTTTCATAACTGTAACTGGGAGAAGTTAGAACTCCAAGCCAACCATGCATAAGCACCGTGGGATCTAATTTTTTAGGTCCTTATGAGTCACAATTCGAGAGTGAAGTAAGACAGTTTGGCAGGACTTAGTAGTGCTGATATAGTTATAGAAAAAAGTTATGCAAAAACAATGTTCATCTATACACTAAAAAACGATGAAATTGAAGTCTAGTTTAAGACCTGATTAGAGGGATTCTTTCTATATATTTGATCTTATATGGACTCCCTTTCCAGGGAAACATGCCAAGAATATATTCAAGAGATAGAGAACGTAGCATTCAAGTTGATGGAACTTGTGGCACTGAGCCTAGGCTTGCCAGCAGATAGGTTCCACGGCTTCTTCAAAGATCAAACCAGCTTCGTTCGACTCAATTACTATCCAATATGCCCTTTTCCTCACTTAGCACTTGGTCTTGGTCGACACAAGGATAGTGATGCCTTGACCATCCTAGGTGAAGATGGTGTTGCAGGATTAGAAGTGAAGCGGAAAACAGACGGAGAGTGGGTTCGGGTTAAACCCATCCCAGATGCTTATGTCGTTAACATTGGTGACAATATTAAGGTACCATTTACAATTTTTACATGCAAATTAATGGTTGATAAAGATTTTCAGTTTGTGTAATTATCATGTCAATTGTCACAGCTTTGTCTTGTTAAATCAAAAACTAAATTTTTGTAGCTTTGGCTTGAAAAGGTTAGGTAAGGTTAGGTGTGTGTATATGGAGTAATTTTTAGATACTTCTGGGGTATGGAGAATGGTGTTCTCTCCTCTCACATTCATATTGGAGTTTACTCATTAAATTATAGTAGGGTCTACCACAAATGTAAGAGGAGTGAGCACAATTTCTTTATATTCTGGGAGTATCTAAGAATTTTCTATATATATAGGGCTTGGAATAAGGTTTGGTGTGTGTGTGTGTGTGTGTGTGTGTCTCTCTCTCTCTCTCTCTCTCTCTCTCTCTCTCTCTCTCTCTCTATATATATATATATATATACATTTATGGTGGTGTTTATATATTTTGGATTTTACTAATGTGTGCCCTTAACACATTAGTAAACCAATTTTGGAAAAAGTTTATCGGGAATTGAAAAAGTTTTGACAACTTTTTCAATTTCCAATAAAACTTTTCCAAAAATAGATTTGTTAATGTGTGCCCTAAGGGCAAACATTAACCGGACCCATATATTTTATACGCATACTGTTATACACAAGTTTCTATGCACTCATAAAATTGCACGGAAAGTTTACACACAAATCAAATGAACAATTTGTTCAATCTAATTATGTTTTAATAAGAGTTTCAACATGATACTAAACATGGGTACTTTCTAGAATAATATGTTTTGTTGGAATTTTTTTTTTTTTTGATAGCCAAACTCATTGAAATTTCATTAATAGGGGCAACAGCCCATTGAAGCTACATCCAAGAGCACTTGGTTTACAATTACAGGGGGGGTGTCTTCCACCCAAATAACAGTATCTGAAACTAATTTCGCATTCCTAGCCAACTGATGGGCAGCAACATTGCTATTCCTACCAGCATACTTTGCTTCCCAGTCCTTAAAACTTCGGAGCAAACTTACAGAGCTTTGAACCACTTTTTGGATAGAGGGGCTGATTTATGCCTGATAGAGCAGACATTACTGTCATGGAATCACCTTCCACAACCACTTCCCTAAGGCCTAAATCCCTTGCTAGTATAATCCCTCCCTCGGCTGCCTTGGCTTCCACCTCCAACGCCCCCAAGGGTAGAAGCAGTTTCTTTGACATTGCTCCCATAATTTGCCCTCTATCGTTTCTGATAACTACTCCTATCCTGCAACAGTGGGGGTCTCTAAAAATTGCTCCATCCACATTGATTTTGTACCACCCTAATTTTGGAGGGCGCCAAGGAGGCCTAGCTTGAGGAGGCTGATTTTGGGGCTTCGGGTTGGACAAATAATTCTGTTTATATTCTTCAACAAATCTGCTTGCTTCAACAGCAATGCTCTTCGCTTGCTTGCTCCTCCCTTCATGTTTCATCACATTTCTATTCTTCCACACACACCAAGCAGTAGTTGCAAAGAGCTCCCAATCAAAATCATTTGGCTTCTCCAACAAATTCCACACCAGATCAATGAAATCTCCTTGAGGCGATAAGCCGTTTGGCAGCTTGATACCTGACTGTTTCCAAACCTCTGCCGCTGTTCTGCATCCCCATAGAGTATGGCCGGAGGTCTCCCTTTCTCCACAGAAAACACAATCCTCCTTCACAGCCAACTTCCTATTTTTCAAACAGTGGTTCGTTGGGAGAATGTTTTTGCTTGCCCGCCACATGAAATGTTTAATTTTGCTTGGGCAATTCAAACTCCAAATCTTCTTCCACAATTTCCTCGTTTGCCTACTTTCTGAACACTCTCCCCCATCACATTTGTGTTTCTCCTTTAGTACTTTAACTGCCACTCCGTAAGCACTCTTGACTGAGAAATCACCGTTTTTTGTCCACGCCCATGATTGGGAGTCTTCTGTCATGCCTGGACTGAGAGGGATTCCCAGGATTGTTTCCGCTTCATGATGCAGAAACGTGGCTCTCACCTTTTCAATGTTCCAACAACCTCGGTCAAAATCAATCAGTTCTTCAACCTTCTCTAGCCGTACCTCATGGTTTCTTGGGCTTACTACCTTGAAAGTATCCGCTGTTGGCAGCCACCTATCATTAAATATATTCACCTTTTTCCCATCACCCACATTCCACCTTAAGCCTTTCTCAATAATATCTCTTGCCGCAACAACACTCCTCCAAACATAAGAGGGATTTCTTCCCAATTGGGCATCCATAAAAGATACTTTGGCAAAATATTTCGCTTTAAACACACTATGGAGCAAGGAGTTTGGGTTTTTCAGGATCCGCCACCCTTGTTTTTCTAACAAGGCCAAATTGAAGGCCTTTAGGTCCTTAAAACCGATTCCCCCCTCGGATTTTTTATTACAAAGCTTTTCCCACGACACCCAAGCCAACTTTCTCTCCTTCTCTTTTTGACCCCACCAAAAATTTCTTACCAAAGAGTTTAACTCCGAGCATAACGAGTCAGGGAGGAGGAAACAACTCATCGTGTAGGTGGGGGTTGCTTGGGCCACCGCTTTTATGAGGATTTCTCTTCCCGCATTGGAGAGGAGTTTTCCTTTCCAACTTGCAATTCTTCTACTCACTTGGTCTTTTATCCGACTAAGAGCTTTCTTCTTTCCCCTACCCACCATAGGAGGCAGCCCAAGGTATCGTTCATGTTGTTGTATTATTTGTGCTCCAAATAGATTCTTTACTTCCTCTTGAGTCTCCCTTGAAGTATTTTTGCTAAAGAATAGCGAGGTTTTTTCTTTGTTTAATTTCTGCCCCGAATTAACCTCGTAATCCTTTAGAATCTTCATAACCCGGTTGCCTTCCTCCTTTGTCGCTTTGCAAAAAATTATGCAATCATCTGCAAACAGGAGGTGTGATATTTGTGGTGCCCTTCTGCACACCGAGATCCCTTTTATTTTCCCCATACTGGCTTCCCTCCTTAGCATTGCTGACAGACCTTCCGCACAAATTAAAAATAGATATGGTGAAATGGGATCACCTTGCCGTAGGCCCCTTGTTGGTATGATTCTGCCCTTCGGTTCCCCATTAATAAGGATTGAGAAGGCCACTGATTTGACACACATCATAGATAGGGAGATCCATCTTTCCTGGAAGCCCATTTTCCTCATCACTTCCTCAAGGTACGCCCACTCTACTCTATCGTATGCCTTACTCATGTTGAGCTTAACTGCCATCAACCCCTCCTTCCCCTTCCTTTTTTGCTTTATGCGGTGCATGGTCTCATATGCAATAAACACGTTATCTATGATCTGCCTCCCTGGCACAAATGCGCTTTGCTCTTCGCTTATTACCTCGGGGAGAATTTTCTTTAACCTGTTGGCAAGTACCTTGGAAATAATCTTGTAAATTACATTACATAAGCTTATGGGTCTAAATTCTGAAATTTTTTGTGGGCATTTAACCTTAGGGATTAAACATATATATGTTTCATTAAGAACCTGAGGCATCCTACCTGAGTTTAAAATATTCAGAACACAATTAATAACAGAACAACCCACCACATCCCAGTACTTTTGATAAAAAATTGGGGGCATACCGTCTGGTCCAGGTGCTTTTGTCGGGTGCATTTGATTTAGGGCCTTTTTGACTTCATCTTCCCGAAACTTCTCCAACAGCTTGCTGTTCATCTCCGTTGTGATTCTTGAGGTGACTCCCTCTACTTTGACTTCATGATTACTGGGCTGTTCAGAGCTGTACACCTCCGCAAAGTAGTCTAGAATCATTTGTTCAATCTCCTCTTGTTCCTCATGCCATCTACCGTCCGACCCCCTCAGTCCCTCAATCCTGTTTTTCCTTTGCCTTTGAGTAGCCGTGGCATGAAAAAACTTAGTATTACGATCCCCATGCTTCAGCCATAATGCCTTTGATCGCTGGTTCCACATCACTTCTTCTCTTGTCAAGCACTCATTTATTTCCTTCCTCAGTTCCTAAATTTCGTCTGCTGTTTCATGGAGCAAGTTGAGCGATTCAAGCTGTTTAAGTCTTTCTTGCTTCTGCTTTAGCATTTTATTAACATTACCGAATACTTCCTGGTTCCATCTTTGTAGGTGAGTTTGACAATTCATAATTCTATCCTGAATTTGTGGGTCTGGGCTTACCATGAGTGGATCCCACGCCCTTTCTATGATTTCTTTACACCTTTCATCGCGAGTCCACATTTCCTCAAAGAAAAACCTCATCCTCTTAGGCTTCAACCAGCCCCTTTTTCCAACCATCAAGGCAAGAAGACAATGATCCGATGCAGAGGTAGACACATGATGTACCACTGCCTCAGGGAACATAGCTCTCCAACCTTCATTAGCTACCACACGATCAAGCCTTAACCGAGTTCTCTGGTTTCCTAATCTTTCGTTACACCAAGTGAAGCTCTGCCCTACAAACCCCAGGTCTGAGAGACCACACTACCAAAGACACTCCCTGAATGCTCTCATTTGATCGGCATCCCTGTCCAACCACCCCTGCTTTTCCTCCGGATGGGTGATTTCATTGAAATCCCCAAATATAACCCACGGCATATGACATTGCTCATTCAAAGTTTCTATTAATTTCCAAGACACATACCTTTTGTTAGTATCAGGTTGCCCATAAAATCCGGTTGCTCTCCACGGTGGCTTCCCGCATTCGCCATGAACCGTCACATCTATATGAGAATTAGAGCAACTCTTGAACCTGATGTCCAGCCCCTCTTTCCAAATCATAGCCAGTCCGCCGCTACGCCCATCGCTTGGTACCGAAATGCCTTGCCTGAGCTGAAGCTTTTGTTGAATACCTTTAACTTTGTTCTGATTTGCTTTCGTCTCTGCCAAGAAGACTAGGATCGGCTTCTTCTCTTTCACCTCGTCGGTGAGAGTCCGAACCTCCAGGGGTGATCCAAGGCCCCGGCAATTCCAAGCCAAGACTGTCATTGGGCTTGGCGGCGCTGCCCAGCAGCCGCCGCCACTCCGCCATCCACTTGTTCATCTCTCCTTTGGATTTTGTAGGGTTGCTCAGTGAGTTCTTTTGTTCTGCGTTCTGTCGTTTCTTCCTCCAGTTCAGCCACTGACGTTAAACTTTCTCTTTTATCATGTTTTGGACCGTGCCCCACCTCATGATCTTTTGCATGGGCTTCTCTAGCCAACCTCTTCCAATGCCCACTCTTTGGGCCTAATTTCTCTGCTACCCAGCCCATCTCCTTGTTGTACAGCATTGCCATTGGGCCTAAATCTTCAGTGTTGCTTTTTATAATTTCCTTCGGCCCATCACCCACCTGGCCTTGCTCTGTTTTGAAAACAAAATTTATATCCTCCCCTTGACTAGTCGTTGTCTCCCACAACATCGTCTCCTCTGTCCCTCTTTGCTTTTCAGAATCTTCTTTGCTTTCTATTCCTAGGATGGGAAGCTTTTTGTCTGGGGTTGAGGTACCATGGTTGACCTCCCTATTTTCATGCAAGTTCTCCATGCGCTCCTTCTCCAATAAAGTTTTATTTGTCTCTTCCCTTATGATACTCTTTCCCATGTGACTTGTAGCTGCCCGAGATTCCCGTCCAACCACCAATGAGCCCCTCGGCGTTTGTGCTTCGTCGGTCACGCAGCTCCGGTTTCCATCATCGGGATTCCTAGGCTTTTCTGGCTGATCATTGCTGCTCATCTTCTCTCTAAAGCTTCTTTTGATGATATCTCCCCTCATCCATGGTCCATATTGGAGCTCCTTTGAATCCACAAGTTTAGTCGAATCCAAGGATGCCGGACAGTCTCTTAGATCGTGGCTTAACAGTCCGCAGTTATAGCATAAATTTGGAAGCCTTTCATACTTGAATATGACCCATCTTTTCTCATCTTCCTCGATAGCCACTTTCTTCCCTCAGACTAGTTTCTTGGTGACATCCATATTGATCCTAACTCTTAGGCATTTCCCCCAGTGAACCCCACCGTCTGATGCTTCCACCTCCATAACCTCTCCTAAAGCTTTTCCTAGTGTCGGACCTGTTTCCCTTGTTCTGCTCTTCAGTGGCAAATTGTGAATCTGTACCCAAAATGGAGATTTCGTCAATGATATTTTCTTAGGTACCTGTTCTCCAACAAAATCGTGTAGAAGAATCAGTTGCTTCTCATAGCTCCACGGACTCATCTCCAGCACCTTTTTCTTGTCCTTTTCATCTCCAAATTCCACCATGTATAATTCCTCTTCTATCTCCATGATTTGCACCCCTTTATTGAGCTTCCACATCATTCTTAAGTTTTTCCGTGGAGCATCCAACATGATACTTTTCCGAGAGAGTATTTTCATCACTAAGCAGTTTTTACCTCGCTCCTTAGCTGCCTTCGTGCTATTACTTCCTAGGACAATCTTCTCATCCTCCTCCTCCGTGAGAGATAATCTCTGCCATAGCACTTCCAGGTTCTCTGCCATCACTACGTTTTCTTTAACAGACCTCACCTAGAGGGAGGTCACCTCAAACTCTTGCAAGGGGGGACCTGCAAGACGTTTACTGCTTCTACATGCACAGCATGAGAGCACTTCCTTTGGGTTGTTTTGTTGGAATTAATTTTTCTAGAATGCATCAAAACTCATACTCTCCTAAGAGTAGAGTTACCGAATGCTGCCAAAGTCTGACATTATCATGAAGGAAATATTTGTGAAGTTTGACCGAAGTAAGAGGCTAAAAGCATTCACATCCAAAAATAAAAATAAAAACAAAACAAAATAAAATGTATTTTGTATTACCAAAAAACTACTTTATCTATTTTACTTACAATACCATTCTATACCGCATAGACTATTCTCTTACTGGCTACCTCTCAGAGAGAGATAGAGAGAGCTTTTTTTTTTTTTTTTTTTTTTTTTTTTTTTTGAGATTAAAATTATTGAAGGTGGAATAAAATAATAGCGTTTAAGATATACATGTTGGTACAATGGAAAGTTTTTAGAGATTACTGTAGTAAAATGTAAAAAATTTAATAGTGTTGCATTTCCAAGTAGGGCGTTACTTTATGCATTTGGTGTTACAATGAATGTCAAATAGATAAATTAGAGCCAAGATGAGAATGCTCGAACTCGAAGTTGTCTTGTCTAAAATGTTTAAATCCAAGTCTATGTAAAATGTATGTATATGTATATTATTTTTTCTTTGTGCATTTCATACATGTATGTATCTAAAAAATGATGATACAATTACTTGCCAAATTATAATTAATAATCTATCCCTAAATTGGAGCTTAAATGTTATTAGAGGATTTTATAGTTAACCAGTTTAACTCAAGCAATGGAAATTGTTTAGGTTTGGAGCAATGACGAGTATGAGAGTGTAGAGCACAAGGTGATAGTGAATTCAGAGAAAGAAAGGTATTCCAATCCATATTTCTTATTACCGGCACTCTCCACCATGGTTCCTTGGAGGAGATGACAAATGAGCAAAACCCTGCTAAATATAGGGCATAAAACTAGGGAGAGTTTATAAGTAACAGATTCCAGAGTAATTTCCAAAAACAAAAAGTTGAAAACCTACAAATTAGTGATTTCAAGTTATCAGAGTAAGCTGGGTTAAAGGTAGTATGACCAATTGGCAAAGAATAAAGTTTAGCTCCTACTCTATGTTGTTTAGGGAGATGGGACTTTGAAAGCATGATTTGGTTATCTCAGAGATGAGAAATATTAATGTGAATAAATATGCTTCAATAAATTTTCCTTGTATTATTTTACAAAAATCATTTATTATATACTTTATGAGAAAATAACTAATATATGAAGTACGAATGACTATGAATTGAAGTTATTAATGCAAGTGTATCAACCTAATAATTTTGTGGGATCCAGTTAGTTCAACTGGTAAAATCTATGATGGTTGAATAAAAGATCTGTGGTTTAATCCCTGTCTACACCAAAAATCGATTGGTGTCTTTGTTTGATAATAAAAAACACAATCATAAAAAACAAACGTTATAGGCTGAAAATCTATCCAAAAAAAAAAACCTAATAATTTCAGTAGAGTTGATGTTTAAATAATTAAGAATTTATGAAAATCAGGATACCTATCTTGTCTCTTCATGTTTAATAAAAATGAACAATACTATAACTACAGCTTTTTTTTCACAACTATTGAGTTGCAAAGCTTTCATAGATTTTGATCTAGATCATTTACCATTGATTTTATTTTTTTACCCACCATTAATAACTTACTATTTAAACTAAGTGTGAAATTTTTTGTGTCTCTAAATTTATTGAATAAAAAGTACTACTGTGTCTTGGAGACAGTATGGGTCATTTTAATAGATAATGTATTACATCGGCCAACAACGTGGGTCTTATTTTTATTATTTTTTAAGTGAAGTAACCTTAATTCAAATGTTAATGCAAAGAAATATAATATATAATATATTTATATCATTTAATAAACTGGCCTCATTTTATTTGGGGAAAATATTTCAAATCTTTCTTATATATATATTTTTTATTGGATGTGAATTTTGAAAATTTAACTATTAGATTGCTTGTAATTATTTTATCCTCCATATTTACAAAATTTTAAAAAGATTAAAAATCAATAACTATATCAATAATCAAATGTTTAAATATCAAGTTTTTGTAATTTAAAATTATATATATATATATATATATATATATAATAAGTTTATTGATTAAATAGTAAATAACCTCAAATTTGAACAAAATTTAACATGCATATTAAGAACATAAAAAAGTATATAATTCAGCAATTAATTTTTAGAATTCACATCTAACATAAAAGAAGAAATTGAAATTCTCATCTAACAATGCGGAGCCACCTCTGACGACAACAATAATGTAGAAGTTCCGTAACCGATGATTATTGCCATTAGGAAAATATCCATACATAGAACAAAACAGCTCACCCCTACAATATGCAAGCACAAACGTCACACCCTTAAATATATAGCAACCATACAAAATCAAACCTTAGTTTTAATCTCCTCATACCATGGGAATCCGAAAACCCGTCCAAGTTCAATGTACATAAATAAAACTCAATCTCACACCTATAAAAGTTTAAAATACCTACCATTCCTTCGTCACCACACCAATAGTCTTACAAAACAGTGAAACACAGAAATGAAAACCAATCTCTTTGAGCACTAAAAAAACAAATCCACCAATTAGTTAATTACCATGGGAGAGGTTGATCCAGCTTTCATTCAAGAACCTGAACACAGGCCAAGAATCTCCTACATTGAAGGCAAAGGTGTCCCACTGATCGATCTTTCTCCAATACTCTCCTCCAGCAATGTTTCTGCCATTGAATTTGAAGGCCTTGTCAAAGAGGTTGGCGATGCATGCAAGGAGTGGGGGTTCTTCCAGGTGATCAATCATGGGGTGCCTTTGGAAAAGCGAGAGAAGATTGATGGTGCCTCGAGGAAATTCTTTGCTCAGAGTTTGGAGGAGAAGAGGAAGGTGAGGAGGAATGAGAAGGAGGTGTCTGGTTACTATGACACAGAGCATACCAAGAATGTTAGGGACTGGAAGGAAGTGTTTGATTTTACTATAGAGGAACCCACTGTAGTCCCTGCCTCACATGAGCCTGATGACACGGAAGTCACTGAATGGAATAATCAGTGGCCTGAGTACCCGCCTGATTTAAGGTAAGGTTTTTAACAATAATATATGGAAATCTTTTTTGTAAATTTACAATAAAATTCGACTAATTAATAATAGTTATTATGGATTAATATGGATAATTTCAATATTAATTCTAGCCAATATCAATTAGATGACAAAATTATTAAGTTCAGCCTATCTCTACATGATATGAAAAGGGGAGTTCTAATCACAGCACACTTAATGGTTGTGGGAGATAATGTTGCAAGAGCTGGTGAGTGGAGACCACAAGAGAGTGGATGGTACATTTTGACAACTAGTCATCTAAGGTTAACATGTTAGTAACATATGAATGTGTCTTCATAACTGTTATTTGGGAGGACCCTCTGTAATTGAGTTAGAACTGAAATGAATCTGTCAATAATTATGATTTAATTTGTAGCCCAATTCAAGGGGATTCATCTATGTGATCTAATGGGCTCCGTTGACAACTAACCAGGGAGGTATGCCAAGAATATGGTCAAGAGATGGTAAAACTAGCTTACAAGTTAATGGAACTTATTGCTCTGTCCCTGGGCTTGCCAGCAGATAGGTTCCATGGCTTCTTCAAAGATCAGACCAGTTTCATCCGACTAAATCACTATCCACCTTGCCCAACCCCTGAGTTAGCACTTGGAGTTGGTCGGCACAAGGATGGTGGTGCCTTAACCATCCTTGCTCAAGATGATGTTGGAGGATTGGAAGTGAAGCGGAAAACAGATGGAGAGTGGGTTCGGGTCAAACCCACCCCAGATGCTTATATCATCAATGTTGGTGACATTATTCAGGTAACATTCTCAAATATTCAAATTAACTCTGCTAAGTACAAATCATTCATATTTTTGTTAATAGCCAAACTTGCTTTCAAGTATCAATTACTATAGGTAAAACTAACTGAGAAACCCAAGAAAGCATTTATGAGCAAAATCCACATTTAATTTGACAGAACAGAAATAAGTTGTCTACAATATCCAAATTATCTTTATTCATTAAAAAAAATATACAATATCCAAATCCAAGTATATGAATTATGTTAGAATATCACTTTCTTCTCAATGTTGTCCATATATACATGTATGGATCAAAAATATAATTACTAGTCCAATTAAAATCAATTCTATGCCTATATTGGAATTGGTATGTACTTGGAGGCTTTTGTCGTTGGCCAGTTTCACTCAGAATGGAAATGTTTTTAGGTTTGGAGCAATGACAGGTATGAGAGTGTGGAGCACAGGGTGATGGTGAACTCAGAGAAGGAAAGGTTCTCTCTTCCATTTTTCTTCAACCCGGCGCACTACACCATGGTAAAGCCTTTAGAGGAGCTGACAAATGAGCAAAACCCTGCAAAATATAGGGCATACAGTTGGGGCAAGTTTATAACCAACAGAAAGCGCAGTAATTTCCAAAAACTTAATGTTGAAAATCTCCAAATTTATCATTTCAGGATATCAGAATAAGCGTGTAGAACCTACTATTATCTGTAGGTAAGAAATAATATTAAGCTTGTTGTAAGTACCGTGATTTGTATAGAGCCTATGGTCTCATGTAAGCATCATGTGTTTCAATGTCTTGGAGACGAGCAATCCTGTAAATAACAATAATGGAGTATGCTTCGATGTATTTGCCTCATATTGCAAAAACCATTGGACGTGATAATATATAAGTATAATGGGAAGAAACTGAAGTCATTGCTTGATGCTTGGATAAATCCAAAATTGTCATATCTGGATATTTAATTTTCCACATAAAACTTTCACTTTTACATGGTTGGGAGAAATAATTTCTAGGAAATTTTACTCCCATAATGTTTTTGAGAAACTGGTTCCTAACTTCAACCACTGACGTACATGCCATATTTTGGTAAAAAGTGACTGCCATCGCACCAATCTTAATTAGATCATTTTTCTCAATAATCCAGTTTGAAAATTATTTAACCAATAGAACTATTTCAAACTTATATCGAAAGGTAGCCTATTTGAATCTAAAGTCAAGTTTCATGCCAAATCAGTTGATGTGGCTATGACTAATGTGGTATTTTTAAAATATTGTTCCACTTGGATCTCAACTGTTCAAGGGTCAACATTCTTCTAATATTAGTATATTAGATTGCTAAATCTACTAACCTCTCTCTCCCCCCCCAATACAACCCTCAACTGTTGATTCACCGCGATTCCATCACTACCATGTCCCTTGTCCATCAATACTAAGTCAGGCCACTGCAAGTCTGATCGGGTTTTTTTGGGGGGTTTGACCCTGAAATATTTGTTTCTTTGGTGTTGTTTCCCGTTTCAATTGGGTTGTGATGGGTTTTGTTCAACTAGGTTTTTGATTTGGGTGTATGGTTAATTTGGCCCTAAGATTAAAGAAGGGCTTATCGCATTAAGGCTTCTTATTGCTAAAGCTTCATTTTTTGTTGCATTTACTCTCTCTCTCTCTTTGTATTTTGGGCCCAACAAAACGGTCCGATAGATTATGATTTTTCAAAAGAAACTGATTGATCAAATCTATTTGGTTCCCAATAAAACGCATGAAACTGTTACATGGAAATTTTGCACAAAAAAGGGGAATTTTTGGATATTGAAAATGAGAATGATTGGAAAAATGAAGAGAACTTGAGATCAAAATTGAAGAGAAGAAAGGTTTACTCAGCCTTTGTAGACGAGTCGACTGACTTGGCTAGATTCCGAAAGCTTCTTTTTATATTTATCATTGATTCTTGACTCTTGAAAAATCGAGATCCAGATGACTAATTATTTATAATGGCCACATAAGTCGTAGATGTGACCTAAAACTCTCCTCTTGAAAAGTCAAGATTCAAGTTCTAAAAAATGCTATTTTAAAAAATATATATAAGTTTGAACAATAATATTTGGTCAATTAATTTGAAATTTTTCATTATTAAGCATAAGTGTCTCCAATCTTACATGAAGCATTTCAAACTATTTGCAAGGATTAATTTAGTTAATTCAACTTCAACTAAATACCTACATGTTGTAGCTACATAGGAGAAAGTGACATTTTATAGATGATATGGTTCTTTTCAAAAGGGTTATCTTTTGGTTGCTAACAAGCTAGCCTAATCCTATAAACGCGCCTACACAAGTAGTTTGTACATGAATTATGCATGGTGGCTAGTCACAATTCAACATTGTGACATTGCTAAATCATACAATTACAATGCTGGAATTTGGCTTCTTCTTAGATAGACCAAATATGTCAACCAATTGAATTATAAAGCTCTTAACCATTTTTTTTAATAGTAAAATACAATATAAATTAGATTTAATAGATGTGAGTGTAACCCTTTTCCCCTTGCAATTTTTCTCCAACAAAATTCATGAGCTTTTAATATACCATTGAGATTCAGGCCCAAGTTAGCATGTTAACCATCAGATTTTAGCTGTTGTGCAATGTCAAAGTCCCAAAGATGGGCTCTTATCAAAGCTAGAGCTGGCCCAAATTTTTATGATGATAAATATATATATATATATATTCTAAGCTCATGGTTTTACTATAATCTCAATCCACCCATAAAAAAATCTCAACCTATACTACATAAAATGCATCATATATTTATTATAAATATATGGACCGAAACTAAGTTATAAAATTTATCATAGTTACATTTCATTATATTAATATTTATTGTCTAAATTTCATGATAGGAAATTCATAGTTTTTAGTAATAAACGCTATTAAATAAATAAAAACTCTATCAAATTGGTTTGCTTGGTGATTGATCCTTAGGAATATGCCAGCCATACCAACAGACAACAACCAACCCCACTGTTTGGGTTTTGACGCTGCTTAGTCCATTATTGCAGTCATTCAGTTAATAAGGTCCTCTGCTTGATAGTCACCATACATTGTCATCAAATGTGTTCCAATTTAGCCCAATTGAGGTAAGAATACTTCTCTCTCTTTTTTGGGCCAATATTGGATATGTCAAATATTTGACATATCCAATATTTGACATATCCAATATATATCAAGTATTAATACAAGAATTCCTTCGCTTGTGAATATTTTTTAATCAAAACTAGTCGCTAACCCGTGCGATGCATGGGAAAACTATTAAATGTAAGATTCAAAAAATAATGCCACGCACTTTTATAACATAAGGTATCAAAGAGATGATATAACTAATTTTTTGATAATTTTGGTGGTCATCGCCTACTCGAAATATTATAATCACTATATTGAAGTAAAAAATTCAAATTTAACAATTATTAACAAATTAAGAGAAATTAACAATTATTAATAAAAGTTGCTATAGATGGTAGTTGTAGTAGAATTCATTCAATATGTTATAATCGTTTACATCACCTCATAACATTGCTTTATAATCCATGTATGCACACCTCATAATAGAATAAGCAACCTTGTATAATCGAGGAATACCAAATATTTTGCAATGAATTCATCATACGGATTTTGAACATGTTTTGGTAGCTTTCTTATTAATTTATTTATACTCAATGGTTAAAACCACCAACGTAACACCCTTTTTAATTTTTTGATTTCTTTTTTCTTCCGTTTTTTCCCAGCCACATTTCCTTCATCTTTTGTCTTCTTTATTCCTCCCTTTTCTCAATTTTCCTCCACAAACTTCTTTCAATACCTCTCTCTAGCTCTGTTTCAAATATTGCTTGCCTTAACCCAGTACCCACACTTCAACAAAGTGACTTCAGTGAGTCATAGTTCATCAAGAATCAAGACCCACTTTAGCACCCCTCTTTGAAACAACTTTTTGACCATTGTGTTGGTCGATGACTCCATGATTCTCATCAAGAATCAAGACCCAGTTCACTTCGGTAGTACCCACGACATGCAGTGGTGATGGGGCCCCATCGGTGACGAAAATGACATGCAGCAGTGATGGGGCTCCATCTGCGACAAAAGTAGCTATTGAGAGCAACAAATCTAAAAGTTGTGTACAGTCATGGTTGGCCGTGGGTCTGTGTTTATATATATATATATATATAGATGATGGCAAGCAGAGCATCATGAAAGAGCTGAGCATTGTGAAAGAGTTTTGGTGAAAGAAAAAGTACGGCATCATGAAAGAGAAGGTAGAGCATGGGTTTGGGTTTTAGAAAAGTTTAATTATTATTATTTTTTTAATATTATGTTGTCGTGAAAAATTGTAGGAGCTTCAAAAGCTTCGGTTTTATATGTATATATAGATAATAATTATCTGTTGTGATTTTTATTATTTATTTATATTTCGATAGTTAGGAAGAATTTGAACCTTGAGTATTTCGGTTAGAAATATCAAAATTGGTGTCCATTGTGGTAAAATAAAACTTTTGGCAAATTTGTTATGATTGATATAGAAAAAGCGTTGTTAAAGACCTTTATAAAAATAATATTGTTCTAACTTCTAATAACTATTTATCATCATAATAATTTATTTTAAAAAATGTGAAAACCTAATCTTACTAAATAAATATTATTTAGACATCAATCGGTTTTTGGTGTAGGGAGAAATTGAACATCAAATCTCTTATTCAACAATTAAAGATTTTACCAGTTAAGTTAACTAGAATCCACTGGACAACCTATACTTGATAAGGATATCTATTGTTATATTTCTCATTAAAATATCTATCTTCCAATATTACGCATACAATATGTTCTTTTTCTAAATCTTATGGAAAAAAAGATTTATTCTCAAATTTTCTTTTTGGTTCTTGTTGAATGAAAAGATCGATTGATGCATTATTTGACATGTAATGTGGATTTTCGATTATAACTATCACTATAAAATAAGTTAATTTTGTAGCTGGGCTAAGGCTATATATAATATAAATAAATCAAATAAGATAAAACTGATTATATAATACTAGCCTCATCACACATGCTCTGCACGTGCGATGAAACTCTTCTTTTTAATTTTAAGTTTAATGTAATTTTTCAATTTGAATTAATCTACTATTAGTGAGGTTACACAGAAAGGGATTTTTAAGAAACTAAAATTTAGGATTTGAAATGAAGTAAACGGTTAGGTTTATTACGTGCTAGTTTTTAGGAGAAAAATGTATTAAACGTGCGTGAGATATATTTAAATAGAAAAGGGAATATCTCACTAACATTTTGGAACTTTTTTTTTTATTAATTTTTGTTTCAATTTATGGCGTTCGCTCTTAATGTATTCAACCGTCAGAAATATTACAGTTGAGTTAATTGGAACCTATAACATTTTGGAGCTTATGCATTATTTTTTAAGCATATTTTTAATTTATATTTGGATATATTTAAGTAGCACAAACTTACTCTTATTCCGATCATCATTTTTTTCTCTCGCTAGTGCTGTCTCTAGACGGCTCTCACGATGATGAAACCCTAGTACCTATCATTGTATAGGCCCTCTTTCCCCTCACTGGTGGAAACCCAGTACCCACCCCATCCTTACACCACACAATAGGTCCTGTACTTCCTTCTCACCCTCTTTCCTTACACTCTTAGCACTCACACCACACCATAGACCCGTACTTCCTTCTCACCCTTCTCCTCACAATCTCTGCACTCACACCATGGATGACATGACTGGCAAGTGGGCCCGCTTGTCGCTCAATACACAAGAGAGTCAAATGGTCCCACTAGCACCAACCACAGAAGACAATGCCAGAGTTCTTATTGCAAAGCTCTTCACCAAGCGCCAAGTCAACATCGAGGCGCTATCAAGACCACTTAGAGGCATGTGGCATTTTACCCAGGAGTTCGAAATTCGTGACCTTGGATCCAACACGGTTCTACTCCTTTTCTCTGATGAGGCCGATACTCTCAAGATCCTGGTGCAGCAACCATGGTCATTTGACAAGTATCTTATTGGTCTCTATAAGCCTATGGAGCATGAATCAGTGGAAGCCGCCACCTTTGACTATGACACATTCTGGATCCAACTACACAACCTACCCATCATGCGCATGAACAAAACTAATGCAGAGGCCATCAGACGAACCTTGGGTAGAGTAGAATAGGTTGATACCTCTCTGAGTGGTGAATGCCGTGGAAAATATATCAGAGTTCGCGTCAATCTCGATATACGCCAACCCCTTTCACGTGGCCGATTTGTGGACATGGGAAACTCTGAACCTCTATGGATTTCAATCCAATATGAAAAGATGCCAATTTTCTGCTACTGGTGTGGCTTATTAAACCACGATGAAAAGGACTGTAAATCTTAGCTTGATAGTGACAGCACTCTGAATAAGGATGATCAGAAGTACGGCCCTTGGTTGCGGGTCAACACCACCAACATACAACAACCTCAGGTGGTAAACAGTAGAACCTCCCACACTCCACTGCCTCCTCCAAACCACTGGCCCACACCCTCACCACAAACAAAACCGTCACCTCTGTTAACCATAACGGCCACCCCATCGCAACAAACACCATCATCAATACCACCCGAGAATCACGCTGCACCCCAAAAATTGTTGCCTACGAATAAGGAAATATTATCTGACCCTGATCTTTTCCTTTCACACATCACATACATTGACCATGCATTAAATTCCTCTCCAAATCCAAACTCCATGACACCAACAACACAGCTGGCACAAGACCCCAAACCCGAATCTCATGCCCTCTCAAATGCTCCCAAGTCAACTATACCACACAAGGAAAGCTCCAACTTTGAGGAAACTTTCCACCAGTACGCCCAACACACAATCATTGCGCCGAAATCCCCTGACTCTCAACACGATGCGAACACCTCCACTCACCCCAACACCATACAAACTGTGGGCCCAAAAATTGCAACTTGGCGTAGGATTGGACTCCCACCCCCCATGCAATGGAAACATCAAATGAGCCCATACTAGGTCCAAAACATAAAAGTCAAGTTCTTGATACTCAAAGCACCATTTTCATTCAGAAAAAACACAGGACATTGGAGGAAGAAGCAAAAGCTTTAGGGAAACTCATGGCTGACAGCCTAGGATCAGCGGCGGCTGCTAGGCAACACTGCCGGGAACAATGAGTGTTTTAAGTTGGAACTGTCAGGGGCTTGGGAACCCCTAAACAGTTAAAGCTCTTAAAAGAGCAATGCAGCAAAAAGATCCCATTTGTGTCTTCCTGATGGAGACAAAGCTCACCACAGAACAACAATATAACATGAAACAAGATTGGGTTTACAACCAAGGCCTCATAGTCTCAAGTGCTGGCCTCAATGGCGGTCTTGCTCTTTTATGGAAACCCAAAACTCAGGTACACGTCCAAATTTTCTTCCGTTGGTTTATTGATGCCCATATAGTTTGTGACAGTATAGGTACAAAGTGGAGACTCATCGGTTTTTATGGCCACCCCGAAACATGCAAACGTAAGGAAACGTGGACTTTGCTTGAATCTCTACAAAATTCCACCAACCTCCCCTGGCTTTGCCTTGGTGATTATAATGAAATTGTCAGTCTCACGAAAAAGAATGGAGGCTCCTTACGCCCTACCTAACAGATGGATTGTTTTCACTCTATCATTCATACATGCGGCTTCACTGACTTGGGATTTGTAGGCTCTCCATACATTTGGTCTCGGAACCACCCTATTGAAGGCCGAATCCATAGCCACCTTGACCGAGCACTGGCTACAACTTCATGGAAAACTCTCTTCCAGGATGCCGCCGTCCACCACATCTCCATGTCCACCAGTGACCATTCCATGCTGGAAGTACACTTGCAACCCCACAGACACCATCCACGACATCGAACCCAACGTCCATTCTGCTTCGAAGCAATGTGGCTAAAGGATCCTCGGTGCGCCGAAGTCGTCCAAGAAGCTTGGAGTGAGGGTTTATACAAAACTATAGGTGTACCTATCACCAACTTCCTTAACAATTGCAAAGCACGGTTAGCTCATTGGAACAAAACAGAATTTGGCCATGTGGGAAGGCAGATCACTCGGTTGGAAAAGGAACTACAAGTCCTTGAACACAACCCACAACACAACTTCAAACAAATTCAGAGTGTCCGTAAATCACTCAACTCTTGGCTGGATGCTGAGAATACTATGTGGCACCAACGGGCAAAACACATATGGATCACTGATAGAGACCACAACACATCTTTTTTCCACCAGAAAGCCTCAAACTGCAAGTAGAGAAATACCATCCACGGCCTCACTGATGATACTGGTGTGTGGCAAGAAGATGACCAAATTGTGGAGAATATAATATTAGATTATTTTTCTAATATATTCAAAACAAACGGGCCCACTGACACATCTACAGTTATTGATGCCATCCAACCAGTGGTCACTCACTCCATGAACAGATTTTTATGTCAACCTTTCCAAGCAGATGAGGTCCATAAAGCACTCAAACAGATGCACCCAAAAAAATCACCGGGTCCTGACAATATGCCACCACTTTTCTATCAGCACTTTTGGTCCTTATCTGGTGAGTGTGTTACAAAAGCTGTACTTGACTTTCTCAATTTGGGCATCATTCCCCCAAAGTTTAATGAAACTCATATTATCTTGATCCTAAAAGTAAAAAATCCCGCCAAGATAACACAGTACAGGCCAATTAGCTTGAGCTATGTCATCTCCAGACTAGCCTCTAAAGTCATTGCTATTAGACTAAAACGTTTCCTCCCAAAAATTATCAGTGAACATCAAAGTGCCTTTGTGTCTAAACGCCTTATTACTGATAATATTCTTGTTGCTTTTGAGACCATGCATTATCTAAATCAAAAGAGGACTGGTAAAAATGGAGAGATGGCCTTGAAACTTGATATGAGTAAAGCTTTTGATAGAGTAGAATAGGGCTTCCTTAGAGATGTAATGATAAAAATGGGTTTTAATGGTAGATGGGTAAACCTTATGATGCAATGTGTTACTTATGTTACTTACTCAATCAAGTTGAATGGCAGACCCCGTGGACACATTGTCCCATCTAAGGACTTGAGACAAAGAGACCTTATCTCCCCTTTCCTTTTCTTATTTTGTGCAGAAGGACTCTCATCTCTTCTCCAACAAGCCACTTCACCCGGCACACTTCATGGAATAGTAGCCTGCCCATAAGGTCCACGGATCTTACATCTCTTTTTTGCAGATGACAGCATTATTTTTTGCCAAGCCACAAGGGAGAAATGCACCCATCTTGAGCAAGTCTTGGACACGTATGAACATGCTTCTGGCCAAAAAATAAACCGAGACAAAACTGCCTTATTCTTTAGTCACAACACCACACCAAACATTCAGGAAGATATAAAGCAACGTTTTGGAGCCGAGGTCATAAAACAACATGAGACATACCTGGGACTACCTTCCTTGGTGGGTAGATCAAAGAAGAACACCTTCCGGGCACTAAAAGAGAGACTTGATAACAAGCTGTCTGGCTAGAAAGAGAAAATGCTCTCACAAGCAGGGAAGGAAGTGCTTATTAAAGCGGTGGCCTAAGCAATCCCAGCCTACACTATGAGCGTCTTCAAGCTTCCGGATACGCTTTGTGATGAAATGACTAGCATGATCCATGCTTTTTGGTGGGGACAATCCAACAGAAAAAATAAAATGGCCTGGCTATCTTGGGACAAAGTCTGTACTCCTAAGGAAATGGGTGGTTTAGGCTTTCGTAATCTCAAATCTTTCAACTTGGCACTCCTCGCCAAACAAGGATGGCGACTACAAACCAACACCGACTCTCTGGTGTCCCGTGTTCTAAAAGCCCGATACTTTCCACACACTAATTTTCTACAAGTTGAGTTAGGCTCCAAGCCATCCTTTGCATGGCGAAGCCTCATCGCAACACAATGTGTGGTTAGAGAAGGTTGCAAATGGCAGATAGGTAACAGTGACTCTGCCCAGATTTGGCATGACAGGTGGCTCCCACGACCATCCTCTTTTCATCCCACAACACCACCAAATACCTTGCCTAAGGATGCAAGGGTTAGTTCACTGTTGGATGAACTTACAAGCGAATGGCAGAGTCACTTGGTCAGGCATATTTTCATGCAAGATAACTCTGATGTGATCCTCAGCATGCCACGCAGCCATAGTCAAGCCATTGACCGATTGGTATGGGCCTACACTCCAAGAAGCACCTTCACAGTTCGTAGTGCCTATAAGATAGCCCTTTCATTATCAAATCATACCCATGCGGCAAGAGCTTCCAATGATGAGTCTCAACACTTGTTTTAGCATACACTATGGAGTCCCAACGTCCCACCAAAACTCAAAATATTTGCATGGAGAGCCTGTTGCAATATACTCCCTACCAAAGTCAATCTCTGTCATTGTGGGGTTATAGAGGATGCCACGTGCGAAGCTTGCCACCTTGGGGAGGAAACTAGTGGACACATGTTCTGGGAGTGCACCAAAGCTCGTGACACATGGACAACTACGGGTCTACCACTGGACACTAGAGGCGTGCGCTTCAGGGAATACGTGGACCTTCTTTGGCACCTTATCTTCATTCAACACGCAAGTAAGGACATGCAACTTGGCTCTCCTCGGCAGTCCAATCATGACATCATAATGAAAGCCCGATCCATGCTTCATGACTTCCACCTTGCACACTTTCGGTACTGCAATCCTAATTCTGCAGAAGAAGTCAGGTGGACCCCTCCTGTGTGCCCATGCTATAAAGTCAACATGGATGTTGCGGTCTTCAAGAGCACAAAGTCGGTCGGCATTAGAGTCATTGTACGGGACCATGTGGGTGACGTGCTTGCTGCTTTGAGCGTGCAACTTTCGCTGCCACTTGGTCCACTTGAAGCTGAAGCCAAAGCAATGGATGTAGCCACCTCTTTCGCAAAGGACATTGGCCTACAAGAAGTCACTTTCGAGTATGATAGTTCAGTCCTTATGGAGCTCTCTTGGACAAGTCAAAAGTACCCATCAATATTGAAAATATCATCACCGGTATCCATGCCAAGCTACAGCACTTTAGGCAACACCAAATGCTGCACGTCAAGCGACAAGGAAACACACCAGCTCACCACTTGGCACGCCACGCCAACAATCTTGATAACTTTGTAACTTGGATAGAAGAAACTCCATCTTTTATTGAATCTGCAGTGATTCAGGATGCTTTGTTATTTTCTCATTATTAATAAAATTCACGTATTTCTCAAATTAAAAAAAAAAAAAAAAAAAAAAAAACTTACTCTTATTCCTAGCTGCACCCTAAGTAATGCTACCAATTTTTTTTGGGACAGAGAAGAATGCTAACTTGAATAATTGAAATCACAGTTATCACTATTATCAATTATTTGATTCTAACCTTTTCTCAAACAATTATCATTTAATTTATCATAGGTTCTTTTTGGCCATGTCCCCAAGATTTCACGTCTATCGAATAAAGAACCTATGATCAAATTCCACTTTCATAAATAAATTTTAAAATAATCATTGATGTCTTGTATTTTTGTCACTACATTCGAGTCTAACGCACGCTTGGTTTGTCCCTAGTCACAACATTTTCATCTGTAATCATGAGAACCGTCTCTTCGCACTAACAAAATCATGTCCAAGTTCAATGTACATCAAACTCAATCTCTCTCTCTCTCTCTAAGAACAAAGGAAAACCATCTCTTTGCACAAACAAAAATCACCAATTACCATGGGAGAGGTTGATCCAGCTTTCATCCTAGAACCTGAACACAGGCCAAGAATCTCCTACATCGAAGGCAAAGGTGTCCCACTAATCGATCTTTCTCCAATACTCTCCTCCAACAATGTTTCCGCCATTGAATTTGAAGGCCTTGTTAAAGAGGTAGGCGATGCATGCAATGAGTGGGGGTTCTTCCAGGTGATCAATCATGGGGTGCCTTTGGGGAAGCGAGAGAAGATTGATGATGCATCGAGGAAATTCTTTGCGCAGAGTTTGGAGGAGAAGAGGAAGGTGAGGAGGAATGAGAAGGAGTTGTTTGGTTACCATGACACAGAGCACACCAAGAATGTTAGGGACTGGAAGGAAGTGTTTGATTTTGCTATACAGGAACCCACTATACTCCCTGCCTCGCTTGAGCCTGATGACAACGAAGTCACTGAATGTAATAATCAGTGTCCTGGGTACCCGCCTGGATTAAGGTAAGGTTTTTATTTTATTAATGCGGTGTGTCCATGAATGAGAAACGGAGAACCAAGAGATGTATATGCTTCATGTTCTATTTATTATAGGACTATTGTGTCCTAATTAAATCGATTTTCAAAAAAATAAAAATAAAAACTTATAAATCACAGCACACTTATGACTTAACGGTTGTGGAAGATAATGTTGCAAGAGCTGTTGATTGGTGACCACTGAGTCACTGACCACAAGAGAATGGATGGTACATTTTAAAAACTAGTCATCTAAGGTTAACTTGTTAGTAACATATGAATGTCTCTTCATAACTGCTATTTGGGAGGACCCTCTGTTATTGATTTAGAATTGAGATTAATATATCAAGAATTATGATCTAGTTTGAAGCCCAATTCAATCTATGTGATCTGATGGGTTCCTCTGACCACTGACCAGGGAGACATGCCAAGATTATGGTCAAGAGATGTTAAAACTATCTTACAAGTTATTGGAACTTATTGCTCTATCCCTAGGCTTGCCAGCAGATAGGTTCTATGGTTTCTTCAAAGATCAGACCAGCTACATCCGACTAAATCACTATCCACCTTGCCCTGCCCCTGAGTTAGCACTTGGTGTCGGTCGGCACAAGGATGGTGCTGTCTTAACCATTGTTGCTCAAGATGATGTTGGAGGATTGGAAGTGAAGCGGAAAACAGATGGAGAGTGGGTTCGGGTCAAACCCACCCCAGATGCTTATATCATCAATGTTGGTGACACTATGCAGGTAACATTTTAAAATGTTTACTCTGCTAAGTACAAATCATTCATATTTTTGTTGATAGCCAAACTTGCTTTCAATTACCAATTACTAGAGGTGAAACTGACTGAGAAACCCAAGAAAGCAGCATTTATGAGCGAAGTCTATATATACTTTGAAAATCTGAAGTCCAAGTCTATAACATTTTCATAGTCAAAAAGTATGCAGAGTATAAATAAGTTGTCTACAATATCCAAATTGTCTTTAATCATTAAAAAAAGAAAATACAATACCAAAATCCAAGTATATGAGTGATGTTAGTATATCACTTTTTTCTGAGTGTTGTCCATGTATCCATGTATGGATCAAAAATATAATTACTAGTCCAATTAAAATTAATACTATGCTTCCCATCAAAAAAAAAAAAAAAATTAATACTATGCCTAAATTGGAATTGGTATGAACTTGGAGGCTTTTGTCGTTGGCCAGTTTCACTCAAAATGGAAATATTTTCAGGTTTGGAGCAATGACAGGTATGAGAGTGTGGAGCACAGGGTGATGGTGAACTCAGAGAGGGAAAGGTTCTCTGTTCCGTTTTTCTTACACACGGCGCACTACACCATGGTCAAGCCCTTAGAGGAGCTGATAAATGAGCAAAACCCTGCAAAATATAGGGCATTCAATTGGGGCAAGTTTATAGCCAACAGAAAGTGCAGTAATTTCCAAAAACTTAATGTTGAAAATCTCCAAATTTATCATTTCAAGATATCAGAATAAGCTTGTTGAATGTACTACTATCTTTAGGCAAGAAATAATATTAAGCTTGTTGTAAATACCATGATCTGTATAGAGACTATGGAAGCATGATGTGTTTCAATGTCTCGGAGAAGAGCAATACTATAAATAACAATAATGGAGTATGCTTCGATGTATTGCAAAAACCATTTGACATTTCCCTAATATATAAAGTACAATAGGAGGAAACTGAAGTCATTGCTTGATGCTTGGATAAATCCAAAATTGTCATATCAGGGTATTTAATTTTTTCGCACAAAACTTTCACTTTTACTTTGTTGGGGAGAGATGATTTCTAGGATATTTTACTCCTATAATTTTTTTTTTTTTTTTTTTTTCAGAGACTGGTTCCCCGACTTCAACCGCTAACATGTCATATGTTGGTGGAAAGCGATTGCCATCACACCAATCTTAGATTATTTTAGCTCAATAATCTAGTTTGAAATTATTTAGCCAAATAAAACTATTTTAAACTTATATAAAAAAGTAGCCTTTTTGAATCTAGAGTCGAGTTTCATGCCAAATATGTTGATGTGGCAATAATATTACTAGATTAGATTACTAAATCTGTTAACCTCGAGTTCTTAAAATTGGCTACTAAAATGTTGGCCTAACCTTATAAACGCACATACACAAGCAGTTTGTAGATGAATCATGCATGATGATTAGTCACAATTCAAGATTGTGACATTGCTAAAATCATGCAGTCACAAAGCTGGAATTTGGGTTCTTCTTAGATAGACCAAAATATGTTAACTAGTTGAATTACAAAACTCTTAACCTTTTTTTTTAATGGTAAAATACAATACTATATAAATTAGATTTAATAGATGTGAGTGTAACCATTTTCCATTACAATTTTTTTCCAACAAAATTCATGAGCTTTAATATATCATTGAGATTCAAGCTATTTGTTCGTTTAGACCTCTTGTAAACAGATTAGTTTAACCTAATGAATTAGCCAAGTATTTACTTAGGTGAATAATGAGATCTAGGTTAAACACATGCAAACATATTACCATAGTTGTCAAAACATGAATAGTATCATGAATCGATTTTTGATTTTTTTTTGTATCGTGTATCATATCGTATCGTATCGTGTATCGTAAGATATACAAACACTTAATAAAATCTATAAAATAAAAAAATTTATAGATATACATATATAAAGGGTATATTCATTATAAATTTTGAATATATTCAGCTAATGAGTAATTTATTTATCACTTATGTAATAATATTTAACAAGCTAACTAAATAAATCAAACTAACACATATTTATAATATACACATTCAAATTGCTTAAATTCAAAAGTTATAATATATTACAAATGACTCAAAAATTAATTTATTTTATCATATTCATTATATTGGCTAATTAACCCCGTCTAAGTCAATGTTATCATCACGTTTATTATTTTGTAGATTTATTTCTTCATTAACATTTTCTTCATCGTCATTAACATTTACTATCTTTTCTTGTTCTTTTTATTTTAATAATTAAAAAAAAAAATTCTTCTTAGCATTCTAGTTTCTTGGACTTATAACAATAATGAAAAAAATAAAAAATAATTATATTTTCAATTAATATCTTATTCATAGTATAGAAAATAAATTTGTAAATATTAAAGTAAAGTGTAAGTATAAACTGTGTAATCCAAATTTTGTAAAAGAAAGAGAAGGAAAGAAACTTATGAATATGTTACTTTATTAGGTTAAATTAAGTACCCTAATGATTTTATGTTTAAAACAAGTCTAACAACTTGTTAGATTCAAATAAAAGTACAAATTTTAACAAAAAAATCTCATTTTAAAACATTTGTCTATATATCGTACGATACGATACGATTCATACAATACACACATTGTATCGTACGATTCATGAGCACTTACGATACGCCGATACGATACGGAACTTTTTACATACAATACGATACATATCGTACGGTACGTATCGCGTATCATACAATACTAACAACTATGCATATTACTTGGTGGTAAAAAGTAAAGAAGACAGTAATATGATGACCCAGGAAATCCAATAAAACCAATTGTTTCAAAAAAAACCTAGGGAAGATTTAACCTAACTATTCTCAAGGTAAATAAATCCACTATGATAGAATGGAAGATTACAATAGATTTAAACCCTAAATCTAAAGCTACCTTATGTAGAATTTATTAACACGACCACGTGCAGCTCCGACTTCACGGACTCTTCTATCTTGGATTTGCTGAACACAAACTTCCCGTTTGTAACTTTGAGATCCCACTCAAAAGTTTCAGGTCATCATCAATAATAGATCTTTATGCAACAACTTGTTTCCACCAATTCTTGATTGTAGATCTCTTGTTCCGACAGATGCTTTTTGAGTTAGAAGGTACAGACAAATCTCACAGAAGTAACTCACAAGACTTCCAAGGGCTTCTAAAACATTATTAGGATTTTCCTTTTATACTAGGCAGTGTTGGACTGAAACCCTAGACGTTTTCGCGTGCTTTGGGCTTGATATAAAATCTACAAAATAAAATTTTCGATCGGTCAAGCTTCACAGAAACTTGCTTCTTCTTTCTACAGCTTAACAATTCTTGAAACTTGACTTGAACAAACTTGAGCAATGTCTAACACCTAATCTAGACATGTTTTTGTTCTCGGTTTGTCAATATACAAATATTTGGAAACTAAACATTTAATCCTATATATTTAGTACCTAACATTAACCATCAGATTTTAGCTGTTGTGCAATGTTGAGTCCCAAAGATGGGCTCTTCTTAAAGCTAGAGCTGGCCCAATTTTATGATGATAAAAAAAAATAAAAAATAAAAAGTTCTAGGCTCATGGTTTTACTATAATCTCAATCCACCCATCAAATATATATATCAACCTATACTATATAAAATACATCATATATTTATATATGGACCCGAAACAAAGTTATAAAATTTAATATATCATATTTACGTTTCATCATATTTATATTTATCTGTTTAGACTTCATGGTAGGAAATTCATAGTTTTTAGTGATCAACTCTATTATTATTATTATTTGAGAAAAAACCATACTCATTGGAAGTGATCAACTCAATTAAATTTGCCAAGCTAAAAAAAAAATCTATTAAATGGGCTTGCTTGGTGATAGATCCTTAGGAATAAGACAATCACACCAACGGGCAACAACCAAGCCCACTGTTTGGGTTTTGACATTTCACTGATTTGTCTCATTATTGCAGTTATTCAGTCAATAAAGCCCTCTGCTTGATAGTCACCGTAGATATGACCAAGGCCCAAACAACCCTCCAACCACTTTCAACTTCGGGCCCTTATGGCTTATACTAGCATCAAATGTGTTCCAATTTAAGCCTAATTGAGGTAAGAATACTTCTCTAGATCTCTTTTTGTTTGGGCCAATATTGGATATGTCAAATACAAGAATTCTTTCTCTTGTGAATATTTTTTAATCAAAAAAATAATAATATGTTGTGATTTTTTTTTAATATTTCGATAGTTAGAAGGAATTTAAATCTTAAATGTCTCCATTAAAAATATCAAAATTGATGTCAATTGAGTTACAAGACTCTTGGCAAATTTATTGTGATTGATGTAGAAAAAGCAATGTTAAGGACCTTTATGAAAATGTTATTGTTATAGCTTCCAATAACTAATTATAATCTTAATAATTTTTTTTTTAAATGTGAAAAAGTTGTATACCTAACCTTACTAAATAAATATTGTTTAGATAGAAGTTGGAGGGACAACTATACTTGACAAGGATATCTATTGTTATATTTCTCAATAAAATATCTATCTTCCAATATTATACATACAATATTTTCTTTTTATAAATCTTATGCAATAAAAGATTCATCCTCAATTTTCTTTTTGGTGCTTGTTGAATGAAAATGATTGATTGATGCATTATTTCACATGTAATGTGGATTTTCGAATAGAACTATCACTATAAAATAAGTTAATTTTGTGGCTGGGCCAAGGCTTTGTATAATAAATAAATCAAATCAAATAAGGGTCCGTTTGGTTCCCGTAAAATATTTTTCGAAAAATATCTATTTTTCGGAAATGCTATTTTCCGGAAAAGGAAAATATTTTCAAGTGTTTGGCAGTATTATTCAAATTTTCCTAGAAAATGTTTTCATGTGTTTGGTTGCATTTGAAAATGCTATTTTCCTACTACTTTTTCACATTTTCTCACCCATTTTCTCAGTTACCAAACAAATTTTATAATAGAAAATTTCAACATATAAACTTAAAAAAACAAAAATCACAATAACACATCAAATCCACCATTCAGCCAAACTGAGAGAGCGAGGAAGATTGGTTCGTGGCGACAGCGAAGTTGAAGGCTCATGGGTTCGTCGGTGGGGTGCGATCGGTCTGGGGTATGCGATCTTCGGTGGATCGGTCTTCGGTGGTGATCTGGACTCTGGGTTCGCCGGCGAAGTCGAAGATCGGTTCGTGGCACGAAGGCGAAGTCGAAGGCTCATGGGTTCGTGCCGCCGGCGAAGTCGAAGGCTCGTGGGTTCGTCGGTTCGTGGCGCCGGCGAAGTCGAAGGCTCGTGGACGCCGGCGATGGGCTGTGGTGGTGGATCGGAGCTCGGTTTGGTTCGTTTCTCTCTCTCTCTCTCGCTCGGTTTAGTTCGTTCTCTCTCTCGCTCTCTCTTTTTCAGAAATGATTTGAAGGGAAAATATAATCGTAAAATCATTTCCGGGTCAAAGGGGTAAATTTTGGTCAACTAAAGCATATTTTTCGGAAAAATTTATTTTCCTTGGCTTCCAAACAGCAGGGTTAGGTGGTAAATGATTTCCTGAAATCATTTACCACCAAAACAAACGGAGCCTAAATGACAAAATTTAGTTATAAAATTGATTGTAGCCTTACTCAATATCTTTTTATTGGAGGTGAATTTTGACAAATCCACCATTAGAATTTAGATTACATTTTCTTCTTATATCTTTCATGCTTGCAAAAATTTTAAAAAATTATAGATCAATAGCTATGTCATCAATAAATTGTTTAAATTATAAGTTTTTGTTGTTTAAAATTATATATAAAATATAAGCTTATGGATCACATAGTAAATAATATCTGATTAGCACAATGTATATTAAGAGCATAAAAAACATATAATCTAACGGTTAGATTTTCAAAATATGTAATAATGTTAATTTTTTTAAAAGGAAGTTGTAGTTTAAACTACAACTAATTTTGTAGCTAAACATTGTCCACTGATTATATAATATAATATACTATTGAGTGCAAAGAAACTTTTGTGGACATATGTTGTGTCATTTTTTCATGCCCCATGGAGAGAACTTTCGCTGAAAAGGGAATATCTCATTGACATTTTGGAGTTTATGCATTATTTTTAATTTATATTTGGATATAATTAAGTAATACAAACTTATTGTTATCCCTAGCTACACACTAAGCAATGCTACCAATTTTTTATGGGATAGAGAAGGATGCTAACTTGAATAATTGATATCACAGTTATCACTAAAATAATGCAATAATGGAGTCATCAAATTATCAATTATTTGATTCTAACATTTTCTCAAAAAATTATCATTTAATTAATCCCCAAACGTTAAATAAGGCTTAATACATTTTCATATAGCAAAGGAGTAAATAATACTTTAGTCATAAACCCTCCTTTTGTTTTTCCCCAATTTTTATGGGCAATGCCAGAACCATATAATTGTTTATAAATTTGGCCACAGCTTGCCACGTGGCGAGTTGTGAATGGTAGAAATATAGTGGTGGGTTCGCACATCTACCACTCAAAACTCATTACATGGTGAGTTGTGTACAATTGTGTGATCCTAGGTATTTTGAATGGATTATAATCAATATATAAATTTAAAAATAATCATCGACACTTTTTTTCTTCTTTTTTGGTAGAATCAGGCCTTGTTTGGATTTTGCAAAACTTGGTTAACAAATTTGAGTTTTGTTAACTCATAACCCAAAATCAGTGGGGCCCACATCTAGGAGGCTTGTTTGGCTGTTTATTATGGAGCTTAACTCAGTTAACAAATCTCAGGGGGTGTTTGGTAGAAGAGTTTGAGTAATGTTATTTGTAGTTTTTTGAAATACATGTAGGTAAAAAAGTGTGTGAAAATATGTGTAATGTTGTTTAAAATATGAAAATGTGAGTTTAAAATTTCCCCCTCAGTATTTTGAGATTTGAGTTAACCAATTCAGAATTTCACTTTTCAAGTTATAAGGTTTGGTTTGTTACTACGCCCCTAAACTATTGGGTTTAGAATATAATTTTCTCCAATATATATGAAACAACTTATGTGGATTGTGTTTGATACAAAGCGGAAAAGAAATTCGCTTGCCCTAGTAAATTTTCCCAACCCTTTACCTCTATTTACTAATAAGAAATGCAAAAATGAAACTCTGAATCTTTTTTTTTATCTTGTATAGGCATAAAAGGTCTTAATGTACGATGTCTAGTGATTATATTAAAAAGTTGAGTTTACAAAGGACTTAATTATAATTTTTAAATTCTTTTTTTATATTTCATGTGATATTTTCACTGATTGTGTATACCTAACAAACTTAATCACTAATTCAATAATAGAGAAGTTTTATTATTATTATTATTATTATTATTATTGTTGTTGTTGTTGTTGTTGTTATAATATAAAAATGTCCTTGTTGGTAAAGCATGGGACAGTGGAGTGCTATATATCTTTTTAAGGAAAATAGTTCTCTCCAAACTCTTTTATATATTTTTTTATTGAATGTGAATTTTGAAAATTTTAACTGTTGAATTGTATATTCTTATTATATCCTGCGAGCAAAATTACAAGAAGATTAAAGATTAATTATTATGTCATTTGCTCAAGAAAATCAAAAATCAATTGTTATGTCATCAATTTTATGTTTAAATTTCCAGTATTTTGTGGTATAAAATTATGCATAAAAAATAAGTTTATTGTTCAAATAGTAAATAACGTCTTATTTGAATGAAATTTGACATGAATATTAAGAACATAAAGAAAATGCAATCCAACGGTTAAATTTTCAATATCACATTCAATGAAAAGATAAATAAAGAATTTGAAGTGAAATTTTGTTCATAGTTATATATGTAATTTTTATTATTTTATGTTTAGGGAATTTATTTCCTTCTTTTTAGGTGCTTTTAATGTTGTTTAGTCAAATTAGGGTTTTATATGCTTTCGTAACCGCCTTTGGGTTTTTAGTTGCCTAGGTTTTGTTTTTACTATTTAAACGCATTGTAGCCTCCAAAAGCAATTCAGTTTTGAGATTTATAAAAATATAGACTTTGTCTATTTCCCTTTGGTGGATTCCAGAACCTTATCACCTTGTGGATTTTCAAGAAACCCCTCGTAGATTTGAGGTTTACTACCCAGAAACTAATAGTTTAGTTTCTGTCTATCAAAGAAAGCATCATGTGTGCTTTCTTTAGGCTTCCGCGACATTAGTTGGTATCAGAACTTACCTTGATCTGATGGCTAACCAGCGAGATGGTGACCACCATAACAACAACGGCGGCAATAACA
Organism: Quercus aquifolioides; assembly: GCA_019022515.1. Lineage (NCBI taxonomy): Eukaryota > Viridiplantae > Streptophyta > Magnoliopsida > Fagales > Fagaceae > Quercus > Quercus aquifolioides. Next base: position 43,898,599 of record CM032332.1, on the reverse strand, counting down.
TCGACAACACAATCTTCACTAGGGCTAATTTTCTCGAGTTTCGTAAAGAAGCTCGTGATGAGAATCAACAATTTCCTGAAAAGAGTTAGCAAATTATGGATGAAATCGAGCAAAAGATTGCTACTCTTCTTGCTAGGAAATCATCTCACAACAAAAATGATCAATATATTCAAAGATGCACTCCTAACTACCCAAAAAAAAAAAAAAAAAACTTTCTTTGATGGAGATATGTGTAAGTTGGATTTTATTGACTGGCTTCTTCATTTGGAAGAGTATTTTAATTTTTGGAAGATTTGTAATGAAGAAAAAGTGTGGCTTGCATCTAAAAAATTGGACGGTGAAGCAGAGGAATTGTGGGAAGACATTCAAATCGATAGAAAGCGATGAGGTAAGCATCCAATCTGCTCTTGGCAAAGAATGAAAAGGGTATTAATTGATTTATGATTTCCTAATGACTATTATGATATACTAGATTATAAAAGTGTTGATTATAAATTTGTATATTCATATGAAAAGCAATATGTTCAAAACATGGAAGGTCAACCACAAAACCAAAATTATCACAGTCAAGTCCATGTATCAAGTAAAGGAAAGGGTTTGAGGTTTGAGGGTTGAGAAGAAGCAGCCTATTTCTAAAGAAAATTTTGAAGTGATTAAAAAAGATCAAGACTTGCAACAAGTTATTGAATTAAAGATTGAAGATACCATTTGCCAAAAACTTGATAAAGAGGTCAAAGAAAAGAAGGTTAAACTGATTGTGGATAATGACAAAAATCAAGATATGGTAATTGTTGAGAATATTGTGGAAGATCCAATTGAGGTTAAATATGAGGATAAGTCCACAACTCACAATCCTCAGGTTTCGATTGATTTGTTGAAGATGGCTACACAATATGTTGATTTTCTTAGAGTAGAAAATTTTAATTTTATTATTAGTCTTTTTTTATTGATGTTGCAAATAAATTGAAGGTACGTAGATGAGAATAAATTTTATGCTACACTTTATGAAGAATTCAAGTTTCAAAACCAGATCAAGTCATTAAAGAATTCAAATTATTTGTTTATTTAGAGTGGAAGATTTCAAATTGCGACCATCAACTCAAGGACGAGTTTGTTTCAAGTGGAGGGGTCTAATGTCGGACACAGTTTAATATTTAATCTTTGTAATTATTTAACTTTAGTATTTTTATGTAATTTTTATTTTTTTGGTTTAGGTGATTTATTTCCTTATTTTAGGTGTTTTTAATGTTTTTTAGTCAAATTAGGGTTTTATATTCTTTCATAGCCGTCGTAGGGTTTGTTAGCCATCTTAGGGTTTCTAACAACCCTGGGTTTTCTTTTTACTATTTAAACACATTATAGCCTCCAAAGGTAATTCAGTTATCAGACTATTATTAATAAAATTACAAAGTTTTCTTAGGAAGACCCTCTGTAATTGAGTTAGAAAATTTGAGATTAATCTGTCAAGAATTATATATGATCTAGTTTGAAACCCAAATCAAGAGGGATTCAATCTATGTGATCTAATGAGCTCCTTTGACAACTGACTAGGGAAACATGCCAAGATTGTGGTCAAGAGATGGTAAAACTAGCTTACAAGTTATTCGAACTTATTGCTTTGTCCCTAGGCTTGCCTGCAGATAGGTTCTATAACTTCTTCAAAGATCACAATAGCAACATCCGACTAAATCACTATCCACCTTGCCCAACCCTTGAGTAAGCACTTGGTGTCAGTCAGCACAAGGATGGTGGAGCCTTAACCATCCTTGCTCAAGATGATGTTGGAGGATTGGAAGTGAAGCGGAAAGATGGAGGGTGGGTTCAGGTCAAACCCACCCTAGATGCTTATATTGTCAATGTTGGTGACATTTTCTTTTTATGACATTATTCTGGTAACATTTTCAAATCTTCAAACTCACTCTAGCAAGTACAAATGATGTAGGATAGAATATTCAAATTAATTTCTGTAATTTTTATATTTGGTATTTTTATGTAATTTTCGTTATTTTAGGTTTAGGGCATTTATTTCTTTCTTTTTAGGTGTTTTTAATGTTTTTTAGTCAAATTAGGGTTTTGTATGCTTTCGTAGCTGCCTTAGGGTTTCTAGTCACCTTAGGTTTTCTTTTTACTATTTAAATGCATTGTAGCCTCCAAAAGCAATTCAGTTATCAAACTATTATTAATAATATTACAGAGTTTTCTTAAACTTTTCTTCGGTGGATTCTAGTTTATCACCTTGTGGATTTAAGGAACCCCTTGTGGATTCGAGATTTACCACCCAGAAACTAACAATTTAGTTTCTGTCCATCAAATAGAGTATTGTGTGTGCTTCTTTCAGGCTTCCGCAATATCAGTTGGTATTAGAGCCTTGACTTACCCTGGTCTGATTGCTAACTGGCGAGACAGTAACCACCACCACAACAACGACGAATAACTTAGTGAGCATTACGTGACGTACAACAAGCACTCACAAATATCTATGCTAGGATAGTGCCATTGAAGAATGGAAACAATAGGGATAACTGGAGCAGAGACGTAACTCACGAGCAACCTATTGGTAAGCAAATTTCATATAGGCCTTATAAGAAAATTGCAAGTTTTAATGATTATTTTTTAAAAGAAGATTTTCTTGATTGGTTACTTGATCTAGAGGATTTATTTGACTTTGAGAATATTTCTTATGAGAGAAAAGTTGGACTTGCTTTGTATAAACTTAGTGAGTATGCCTTACTTTGGTGGGAACGAGTACAATCTGATAGAACCTGACAAGGTCAACACAAAATTCGTTCATGGTCAAAGATGAAAAAGATGATTGCTATCAAATTTTAACCTTTGGATTGTGATGAAATTTTGTCGTATTCAAAACAAGATTATCATTATTGGCCAAGAAGTTCACACTTGAATTATTTTGAAAAGTCACATATTTCACCATTAAGGGAAGAATTGCATGTTGAAAAAAAAATACTTTTCTTGAAGCATTTGTAGAAGTCAAAGAAGAAAATATACAAATTCCTGAGGAAATTCATGAAGCCCTTATTATAGAAGAAGATCCTAAAATCGAGATTAATGTGGAGGAGATTATCGAAGATCCTAGTATACATAAAGAATAAATTATAGAGGAAGTTGTCAATGTTCTCAATGAAGTCAAGTTAATTTCAATGTTCAAGCTCCTATTATTTTAGTGGGAGATATCGAAACAAAGTTTATTGATTTTATTAGGGTGGAAAGATTTAATTTGATTATTGACTCTTATTTGGTGAATATTGCCAATTGCATGAAGATTAAGGGGCAAGATGTTCAAGTTGCTCAATTGATGACTTTCAAATTTGGCAAGAAGACAAGGAAGATGAAGTATTCAAAGTATTTGTTCTCTTGGCATGGAAGATTTCAGATTTCAACCATCAATTCAAGGATGAGTTTGTTTCAAGTGGAGGGGTCTGATGTAGGACAGAATATTCAAAATAATTTCTATATATTGTATTTTTATGTAATTTTCGTTATTTTAGGTTTAGGGCATTTATTTCCTTCTTTTTAGGTGCTTTTAATGTTGTTTAGTCAAATTAGAGTTTTTTATGCTTTTGTAGCTGCCTTAGGTGCTTTTACTATTTAAACGCATTGTAACCTCCAAAGGCAATTTAGTTTTGAGATTTATAAAAATACAGACTGTCTATTTCTCTCTGGTGGATTCCAGAACCCTATCACCTTGTGGATTCAAGAAACCCCTCGTGGATTCAAGGTTTACTATCTAGAAACTAACAGTTTAGTTTCTGTCCATCAAAGAAAGTATCGTGTGTGCTTTCTTCAAGCTTCTACCACATCAACAAATCATTTTTTTTTTAATAGCCAAACTTGCTTTCAAGTACCATTTACTATTTAGCAACTAAAAAAAAAGTACATGAATAATGTTAGTATATCAATTTTTTCTCTATGTTGTCCATATATGCATGTATGTATCAAAAACATATTACTAGTCTAATTAAAATACTTAGCCAATGTTGGAATTTTTATGTACTTGGAGACTTTTATTGTTGGCGAGTTTCACTCAAAGAATGGAAAAAATTTTAGGTTTGGAGTAATGACAAGTATGAGAGTGTGGAGCACAGGGCAATGGTGAACTCAGAGAGGGAAAGGTTCTCTATTCCATTTTTCTTCAACCCAGCACACTACACCATGATTAAGCCCTTAGAGGAGATGACAAACGAGCAAAACCCTACTAAATATAAGGCATACAATTGGGGCAAGTTTATGGGGCTAGCAAAAGACGTAGTAATTTCACAAATCTTAATGTTGAAAATCTCCAAATTTCTCATTTTAGGATTTCAGATTAAGCTTGTTGGAGGTACTACTATTTGCTTAGCAAGCAATCATTTTTAAGCTTGTTGTGAGTACCATGATCTATATAGAGAATTGGGAAGCATGGTGTGTTTCAACTTTCAATATCTTTTCTTCTTTTCTTTTCTTTTCTTCTTTTTTTTTTTTTTTTTTTGAATCATGTGTTTCAATATCTTAGAGTCAAGCAATACTACAAATGTTAATAATGGAAAATCTTCAATGTATTTGCCTAATAAAACATATGTTTTATCCTTTATGAGGTCATGATATATAAAGTAATCATTGCACTAATCCAAGAAAACACAGGAAAATTTTAGATGGAAAATTTGCAAAAACGTAGGGAAGTTTTTGGACGTTGAAAATGAGAATGATTGAAAAAAAAAAATGATATAAATTGAAAGAGGGGAAAAGAACTTGGACATAGAATTAAGGGGAAATTACAGTAAACCCACCTGTGGTTTAACCCGTTTTCACTTTACCTACCCGTGGTTTTACTCTTTTTCACTTTGCCTACCCGTGGTTTAAAACTTAATACTTTGCGCACCTGAACTTCAATCTGTTTGCTCTCCGTTACCCACCTCACCCTCAGACGTTAGAAAAACACCATTTTATTAAAAGTCAGAACATAACACGGATCAAAAACACGAACCATTGAATCTTTTCCTCACGAGTCCTAGAAACACGAAAACCCTTGTATTGAGATGGGGTTTTGATTTTTCTGGTCGTGGTGCATAACACTTTCATGTGAGGGTGAGGTTCTGACTTAGGTTGTCTTGTGGCATTGAATATTCAAAGATAGATCATCACCAGGTACAAAATTTCTGCTTTATGTGGGTTGGGGTTTTAACTTTTGATGGTAACTTTGATTCACAGGAAATTTGATTCACACGAAGTTGATAAGCGACGTCTTCTTCGGGTGGAAATTACTTAAGTTCAAGTGGGCATATGTGTACATATGAGACTTATGTGTTGAGAACAAGTCTGACAATGGATAATTTTGGGAGAAGGATTCTGGGTTGTAGCCAATATAAGGTAAGTATAGTTTTTACTTAATCTAGTTGACTCAAGTGAGTTTGAAATGTGATGTGTTCAATTCAATTTATGAACAGGTTGGTCCCAAGTGCCATTTCTTTCAATGGATTGATAATCCCACTTGTATGCGTGGGAATGAAACTGCCCATTTGGTGCAATAAAAGCTAGATTTACTGTGGAGTGAGCTACAACTTGCAAATGAAAGGGAAAGAGCAGCTACCCAGACAGTAGCAGAAGCTACCCAAATGGCAAAAATTTCTTAAAAAAGGGCAACAAAAGCCACTGAGAGGGGGAGAAAGTTTTGAACTTCCTCTGTTAAAGCCAAGGAGATAGCAGTGAGAGCTTTAGAACAAGAGAGAAAGTGCAGAATTGCACTAATTCTGTCATGGTTTTTTTTTTTTTTGTTGGTTATGTTGTTTTCATGTTTTGGCTCAAGTGAGAATGTTGGAATGATGAGATTGAGTCTACATGGCGAGTTGTAATGTATAAGCAAGTCCTCAATTGTATTGTAATAGAACTATGTAAGATGGTAGATGCTGTTGGCTTGAAACCACTTAATAATATAAGTTTTTTTAAGATAAAGTGTTATTTATGTTAGATGTTGTTGGTGTTTTTGTTTAAAGAGAATTGGCAACTTGTGAGCAGTGAGCTGTTGGTGTTTTGTTGGATGCTGTGAGTTGTGTTGGTTTGTGCATAAAGTGCACTGTGTGAAGATAATTGTGTTGAAAGTGAATTATTTAAAGTTTAAAGTGCATGACAACTATCTGTCAACTTGTAATAAAAGACAACAAATGCACACATAAACCTGCCATTCAACACATATACCTGTTGTATTCAAAAGTGACTGCTATATTCAATACATACACACATAAACAAACCTATATATGTTCAACTGCAAAAATCAACTACATGACAACAACTAATCAAATAATAATTTTGAACACCTGCCATTAAGTTGGGAAATTGTATATGAAAGCTCAAAAATGTGTTAAAAACACAAGAGATGTTTAGACCCCTAAATTAAATTACGGCTCGATTGATTTTACTCTAACTTAATACTAAGTGTGGAATAGAGTAAATGCGAGCGGATAAACAAACAAACTACTCTAACCCATAATCATAATAACACAGTAGAAAAATGAAAGGTTCAAGAGTAGGGAAGAAGAATGCAAACACAAGATAACACGCCGATGTGTTATCGAAGAGGAAACCGAAGAACTTGGCGAAAAACCTCTCCGCCGCCCTCCAAGCAGTAATCGATCCACTAGACAATTAGTTGGGATACATGGGTTAGCAAGAGACCCTCCAAGCCTAATCTACCCGATGCACCTAAGCCCTCCAAGCTCCTACTCTAACAAGGCTTCTCAGAACCGTGTCTTGTCTAGCTCTCCGGATCCCGCAATACGCTCGATTGCATCCGCCAAAGCGTGGCTTCTTCCAATGCTTCCTAGCAACACCAAAACCCCACTTGACACTCTGAAAGGGTGTGGTAAGTGTTTGGGCTATCATCCTCTCAATGGTATGGAAATGGAGAGGTAGGAGTTGAGAAAAATCCACAAGCAATTGTGTAGAGAAATGTGGGTATAACAATCTCTAACTCTCAAGGTTTGTGACTAGGGTTTTCTCTCAGAAGCACTCCTCAACATATATGGGTAATGTGGGTATATATAGTGTGGGTACAGAGAGTGTGTATTAAATAGGACAATCTGGCAAAATAGAATGTTTCACGGGTGTCTCGCGAGAAGGCCTTACTCGCAAGATACTCGCGAAAACCAACTGTCTCCATCCTATCCTGACTCTTCGCATTCCAGTCATGTGCAGGGCACATACTTCACTTCACGGGATGCTTAGTTGCGAGCTACCCACGAAAACAGCTTTAGTCTTCATGCCTTGAGTCTTCACACACTCTCTCTCTCTCACAACCCTTACAATGAAATCCCACAAATAATACAGGGTACAAAAGATTGAACATAATTACAATCAAATTTGGCACGGAATTAAAGCCAATAAAACACATAGTTATAAATTACAACTTTACAATCTCCCCCTTTGGCTATTCAGTGACAAAACCCCTAAAACAGACTCTAGACTTAAACATGAGTTTGGGAACAGTGACAAAACTCACTCACACATAATCTAGAAGTTGTGAAGCACTTGCACATATATACTTGTAACCTGAAACACTCACACACAAACAAAACTTTCATTAAGCTTATGACAAGTTGAATACATGTTACGTACATGAGCAAGTAAAATGCGATCAAGTTCATAAATACTATAAACATGTAAGCATATCTTGATCAAACAAGAACAGTCATTAGAGAATGATTACAATGAACATTTAGCTAGTAAATGCTCATCTGGACATGCAATGCAATCAAGATCAATCACAAGGATCAATTGCATGTCCAACACTCAACCAATGCAAAATACACGAAGTATTTGCATCTAGGAAATAAGATCCTACTAGGGTACAAGAGTGAGGTACTTAAAATAGTTTTGCAACATCTAAAAGTACGAAAAAAAAATTGCTACAAAAGCAATGAGATTACCACAAGTACTGAATATAACCTGAAAGATAAATTTAAAGTACTTAAGCTTTAAAAGAAAGCAATAAACAAAACTATCCAAGAGTTATAAAAACTAAAAACAATGCTAAACCGCCTGTAAATGAACCAATCTCTATGGTCTAAGCTATGCTCCCCTTCAATTGTGCAAGCTCCCCCTCAAAATTTTCTCCCCCTTTTTGACCGAAATGGCCAAAGAGGCTAGAACTGGTCGGACTTTGAATCTGATCCCTGCGCCATGGACAAATCCTCGATCTGTGAAGATAATGCAGTGATCTGACCCTAGACGTATGCAATCTGGTTCGCGGTGTGCTGGACATGGGAGTCTAGCATAGTGTACATTTGCTCTACTCTAGCAAGGAGGCGATCAAGTCTGTCTGGTCCTCGTGTTGGTGCCGAAGATGATGGCTAAGCTGAAGTCTCTAGTGCAAAAGTGAATCTATCAATCTCCTCCTCTGTATCTCCTCCTTCTTCCTCAACATGATCCCTCGGTATTTGAGACACACCGGTTCTAGATCCTTTTATGTGAGCTGTGCTACAAGTCAATGTGTGTGCACCAATAGGGTAATCTCTATGTAGCACGGTGAGACCATTCGAAAGTTTCAGCTTTGCCTTTGCAATGAGGCCCAAAATGAGAGAGGGGAATGGCATGACTATTCTGGAGTTTCGCTTCTCAATACTCTTGGTCAAGATGTGGAAGATGTGTCCACAAATATCAATCTCCTTGTAAGTGAAGAGATCGTACAAGAAGATTGTCCTTGGTGCGGACAATGTTGTCAAGTTGGTGACCTGATACAAGTTGTGGATCATCACATAAGCAAGAGCCCTCATCTCCGGACTGAATGGAATTGTGTTCATGGACTTCTTGGTTGGCGTGCCACCAAGAATCTTTACCATTTCCTCAATGGATTCCAAATAATCATTGTATTGCACAGTGATTGGCTATGAAGAAGGACGAACTTCCAAGGACTCTTGTATGCTTTCCCTTGTGATGACAAATTCTTTATGTCTCACCCAGCAATTGATATGATCTCCTTCCACATTGGCATTTAAGAAGAACTCTTTGATGATCTCTGAGTACACAACTCCGCTCGGATTCAGCAGCTTCGTCCACGTCCTTTCCTTGAACACTTCAGGTATGAAAATGTCTTCAAGGGTATCCAATTGGACAACTCTCTCCATAATGATTGTGGCTCGCTTGTAATAGTCGCTATAGGCCATGTCTGCTTCAGCAGATTTGAAGTTGTCAGAATTCGTGCGAGCACGCTTGGAGGATTTCTTGGTCACTGAGTGTTTGGTAGGAGACATCTGCACATGAACACAGAAAGCAAAGAAAGGAAACAGGTGCAAAAACACAAGAAAGAACACAAAACTTGATTAGATTCAAGTTAGTCCAAAACAGAAATAAAAATGCTTAAAACAGAGCACAATAAACTTAAAACAGCATGTTATAAGTGCTAAATCATGTGAACATTAACAAAATGCAAGAAAATAGCAACTGTGCATGTGTGTGCAGGAGGTGATGCATGGTGTGTGCCTAGTGTGTGCCTAGGTGGTGCATGGCATGGCATTGCGGCACAAATTGGGCAAAGTGTGTAAAACACACACCCATTGACCAAAACAGGTCAAGCATGTTCAATCAAGAGTAAACCCAAGCAATGGAACTCATTTGAGTCCAATTTAACACAAAAATGTCACTTGAACATTTTGTCAAACACTTAGCATGCAACACTACACAATACCGATAGACAATGCATGAACACATGTAAAAATGCCTAAATACAATGTAAAATGCCACATGGGGCCAACACAAATACACACAAACCAAATGGGACACATCCCAGTCAAAATTTTGAAAACATTTTGCTTAAAATAAAAAATCCCAACCCTTTTTCAAAAATCCCCAAATTTTGAAAACCTAAGTTAATTTCTGCATAATCTAAGACAAAAGTGAAAAGAAAGTTTAAGGAAACATACCTTGAAGAGATTTTGCAGAGATTTGTGCTTGAAAATGATGGGGTTTGAGTAAAAATTAGTTTTGGGTTGAAAGGGGTTCGAGAGAGGCAAGGCGAGGGAAATAGAGTGTTTGAAAAACTGTCACATCTGCCTTATAAAATTGAAAACACACGTTTTTTGCGGGTTAGACAGTCGCGAAATTAGTCGCAAAGAACACCACTGAAGCACAAAAGCTTTCACGAAAAGCTTCTAGTCGCGAGATAGTCGCGATAGCCTCTGTATGAATTGAAAATTTTCTAGTTTTTGCCTAAAACTATTTTGCAAGAAAGGTTTAATCACGAAATACTCGCAAAACAGTCGTGAGACTCTCTATATGAAATATGAAAAAAATTTATTTCCCTTAAGCTCTTTCGCGAGAAGCTCTAAGTCGCGAGCTTCTTGCGAAACTGCCTCTGAACTAGTTTTTGAACAAAAACACAAAAATGCATTTTGAACAAAAACTAAAAGCACGAAAGTATAAAATCACTTTCAAAAACATATAAAATACTCAAAAAATTTTTGGGTTTGATCAGCAAGCATTTGAGCATACACATCACATTTGAACATGTACAATCATACAAATGAAATAAGCATTATTTGAACAAAGTCTTGTGTGTTGTGGGTGAGTATCAAATGTGGAATAGTCCTTTGACCAGAGTGAAGCTTCAATGATCAATTCAATCAAGTCATACACAACTGGTACTAAGTCAAGTGATCTATCTCAATTATAGAAATGAAAATATATGACCTCCCACATGAAAATGATTACAAGTCTTAGAAACTTTTCATTTGGCTTCTGTACAAATCATAACATTTGATCATTTTTTGAACAATACATCTCTTTTTTGAGATTGGTGCTTGAAATTTTTTGATATTTCAACATTGAGAGTTAGCCTTTGGCTTTTTGAGCACCATACATTTCAATTTAAAATGTCACTTTCCCTTTTTCCTAGTCAAATACTAGAATGCGCGACGGCTTTTGCAGCTCATTATCTCTATTCATTTTGAGATTTACATTTGTTGAGCTCTTTAAGCAAAAACATAAAAATAAAGGTAGGAAGAGATATTGGCACAAGCCTATGCAAGTATCAAGACTATCAAAACTATTGACCAATCATTCAAGACAAGCTTGAAGATCTATTTACAACAATCACACATAGTTTTCAAGATTTCTCCCACACAGATAAATGTGCATACATAACAAGCTAAGCTCGTAAATGCACTACGCCATTAGTACGAAGGTACTAGGCCAAACTCACATGTGATATACACAACACAAGCGATCAAACGTTTTGGAGATTTTTCAATTTTTTATGGGTTTTTGAATTTTTAAACACACTAAAAAACATAACAAGTAAAGTAAAATAAAAAAAAAAAAAAAAAACAAGTACAAACCAAAACTTGTAAAAGAAACATGCTATAAACCAGAAGCAATTAACACAAATTGAATTAGGCATGTCATGATGCATGAGCCTATGACCCTAAACATTGGAAGTATTAATGCATGGGCATGTTATAATGCTTATGCATGTGTACCCTTCTTCACCCACACGACACTTGCGTTTGGGGTGATATCCCTAGTGGATTGGGTACAATCGTTGTGACTTTCAAACCTTTTGGTGAAGCTTGCCAAACAGGTGGTGAATGCATCAATCATCCTCATCACATCCCTCACTCTGGGATCACCTTCTTGACCTTTTGATTGCTCAGCAGTCCAGTTCCTTTTGTCATTTCTTGGTCCTCTTGACCTTTGAGCACTTGCATTCTTCAATGCTCTAAGCTTATGTCAATTAGGTCTGGTGTGTCCTTGAATTCCACAATGATGGCATAAATTTTTTGTTCTAGGACCTCTTTGTGATTTTGGAAGTGATTTCCCTTTAGCTTCAGGTTTGACCACTGATTGGTTACGAGGCTTTATCAGCACTCGTTGGTCATTCACATTTTTCTTCTTTCCACTTTCACTTTCTCAGCAACAGTGGTAGCTACCATTGGTTCCTTGGCTTTCACAAACTTCATTTCCTTGGATATATTGGTAGCCGAACTGCTCTCTCCTATGTATCCCAATTCACTTTTGTTGGAGAAAGGTTTTTGATGAGCAAGTACTTCATCAAGCTTCTTGGAGGAAACTTGCTCTACTTTAGCATTGGCTTGAACCACCTCAAGCTCAAGGAATTTGATCTTTGAATAAGCTTTGGTTAACTCTCCGTTCAGTGTCTCCATTTCACATTTGGTCTCCTTGTATCGCATTAGAAGACTTCTATAATCTTGTTCTGCTCTCTTCATCTTTTTAATGGCTACCTTAGCCACTTTTGCATATTCACCGGTCTTCTCAAGGAGTGAATTGTAGGTCTCTTGTAGTCCCACTGTTCCTTCATCTTCCTCATCATCAGATTCCTCTACTATCCCTATTGACTCCAATTCAGTGTGCTCACCAAGCTCTTTCACTAGCACACTCAAATCATCCAAAGATTCCACAGAAGCAATGGTCATGAATGCAGAGAAATTTCCCTCTCTGTCACAGCTTTAATCTGAATCTGAATTAAAGGAGTCTGAATCACTAAGAGTAGTGGCATACACCTTGCCCTTCCCTCTCAAATAATTGGGACACTCTCTCTTGAGATGTCCATGTCTGTTGCATTCGAAGCATGTGATTCCTTGAGAGGATTGAGACTCCTTCCCCTCTTTCCTCTTGAAATCCTTTTTCTCCTTTCCGAAATTTTGGAATTTTCCCTTCTCAGCAAACTTTCCATTCTTCTTGAACTTCAAGAACTTTCAAAAATCCTTCACAACATATGCCACATCTTTATCGACCTCATCCTCATTCGATGAGTCGTGAGCATCTATCCTCCCATTAATTGTCTTGAGAGCAAGGGATTTGCTCTTCCTTTGTGATGGCAATGATAACTCATATATTTGAAGTAAGCCAATTAGTTCTTGAACTTTGATATCATCGAGATCCTTGCTCTCTTCAATTGTTGTAACCTTTGCACGGAAGCTTTCTGGCAATGATTGAAGAATTTTCCTCACTATCTTTGAGTCCTCTGTCTTTTCACCCAAGTTGAACTTGCCAATAACCACCTTATTCAGCTTGCTATAGAATGAGTCAAATGACTCGTCTTCACTTATTTTTAGCTCTTCAAATCAAGTGATTAGCATATGCAACTTAGTATCCTTCACCTTCTTCGTGCCTTCATAGGTGGTCTCCAATATCTCCCACACCTCCTAGGCAACTGTTATGTGAGAAATCCTGTGAAACTCATCTGGAGAAACACCACAGAAAATAGCGTTTAGTACTTTGCTATTTGCATTTACTGCTGCAAGAGCCGCCTTATCCCATGTGGATTTAGCGGCCTCCGGCTTAGTCCATCCTACATCTACCACATCCCAAACAGTTTCATCAATAGAACATAGGAATGCCCTCATCCAGACTTTCCAAAAGGCATAGTTGCTACCATCAAAATATGGTGGAACATTTAACGATTGAGATCAATCCATCTCAAACAGGGTCAAGGATCGCACTTAGGTAATTAAACCACAGCAAGTGCACCCGCTTTGATACCAATTGAAAGCTCAAAAATGTGTTAAAAACATAAGAGCTGTTTAGACCCCCAAACTAAATTACGGCTCAATTGACTTTACTCTAACTTAATACTAAGTGCAGAATAGAGTAAATATGAGCGGATAAACAAACAAACTACTCTAACTCATAATCATAATAACACAGTAGTAAAATGAAAGATTAAAGAGTAGGGAAGAAGAATGCAAACACTAGATAACACGCTGATGTGTTATCGAAGAGGAAACCGAAGAACTCGGCGAAAAACCTGTCTGCCGTCCTCCAAGCAATAATCGATCCACTAGACAATCAGTTGGGATACATGGGTTAGCAAGAGACCCTCCAAGCCTAATCTACCCGATGCACCTAAGCCCTCCAAGCTCTTACTCCAACAAGGCTTCTCGGAACCGTGTCTTGTCTAGCTTTTTGAATCCCACAATACGCCCGATTGCATTTGCCAAAGCTTGGCTTCTTCCAATGCTTCCTAGCAGCACCGAAACCTCACTTAACACTCTGAAAGGGTGCTGTAAGTGTTTGGGCTATCAACCTCTCAATGGTATGGAAATGGAGAGGTAGGAGTTGAGGAAAATCTACAAGCAATTGTGTAGAGAAATGTGGGTATAACAATCTCTAACTCTCAAGGTTTGTGGCTAGGGTTTTCTCTCAGAAGCACTCCTCAACATATGTGGGTAATGTGGGTATATATAGTGTGGGTACAGAAAGTGTGTATCAGATATGACAATCTGGCAAAATAGAATGTTTCACGGGTGTCTCGGGGGAGGCCTTACTCGCGAGATACTCGCGAAAACTAGCTGTCTCCATCCTGTCCAGACTCTTCACATTCCAATCATGTGCAGGGTACATGCTTCACGTCGCGGGATGCTTAGTCGCGAGCTACCCATGAAAACAGCTTTAGTCTTCATGCCTTGAGTCTTCACACACTTTCTCTCTCTCACACAACCCTTACAATGAAATCTCACAAATAATACATGGTACAAAAGATTGAACATAATTATAATTAAATTTGGCACAGAATTAAAGTCAACAAAACACATAGTTGTAAATTACAACTTTACAGTATACACATTTAAGGTGGCATTGAATAGTCTTTCATCAACCACCAGTAAATATAGGGCATTTGGTACAATAACAACCAAAACAGTTGCACCTGTACTTGTTTACAAAACTTACAAAAATACGAATAAATCCTAACAATGTTTTAACAGCATATATAATCAACAAATGGTCTGCCCTACCATTGTCTGCAAATTACATATAATCCTAACAGTACATAACACAGTATCATATTGCCCTAATACTACATATACATAGCAACAAAAGTATCTTGACATAGGCTTCATTTACTGCCCTTGCCCCTGCCTCTCCCACCACAGCTGGCCTTTCCACCTTTTGTTTTATATTTTTATGTCCTAGCTGCATTACCCCTTCCTCTCAAAGCAACTCCTCTATGCAAGTGGTCTCGTAGGCTACAAAGTACAAGAATTCATATATTAGCTACAAGTATCATAGTTTTATAAATAAAACATAAAACATAAAACTACAGTACCTGTGATGATGGTGCTCTAGTGTCCCATGTTTCTGTAAGGGTGTGTGGTGCTAGCTAGGTTAAAGAGAACCAAGGAGCTCCTCTAACAGTGTACCTGAAGTCTGAAGAGTACCACTGACTTGGTTGTTGTGACCATGGAGTCTGAGCTTGTGGCTATGACCCTGCTATCTGGTTGGATGAGGTCATAGTGTAAGGCTGATGTGTTGGTGGGGGCTGAGATGATGCTAAGGGTTGAGATGAGGATGGGGCTTGGGATGCAAATTGGGCCTGAGATAAGGATTAGGTCTGTGATGAAGATGGGACCTAGGATCCTTGTCTGCATGTAAAAGGCCTTCCACTTACCTGCAACCAAATATGAGCATGTTTACAATGTCAGTTATTGGCATTTTGCATATAATAAAAAAAATTTGTATAAAATTACAAATTTCTCTTTCTGTAATCTCTTCCTCCTCTCTCATGGTGTCTCACCAGTGACATTGGCCTTGCATCCCCTTGCATTGTGCCCTTCCTTTTGACACCTTCCACACTTCATTGGCTTCTTTGCTCTAAACACCCTATAAGGGTTCCTTGGCTCATCAGCATCTCTCTTCCTCTTTATGGGTGGCCTGCCTAGTGGCTTATAAATAGTAGGTGCAACAGGCTTGGGTTGGCCACTTGAGATCCACTCAGATTGGCCAGGCATGGGAGGTATGGTTGTTTTGTATGTCTCCACAAAAGCATCCTTGTAGTAGCATGGATGGGTGTAATCCTCTAGTTTCTCACGATTCATAAAAATGTCTACAACTCCATGCTTGCAGGGGATTCCTGTCAAGTCCCATACTCTACAACTACATGTCTTCCTTACCAAGTCCACCACATGTCTTTCCCTCTCATTGTCAACCTCATACACAAACCTCCCAGATGGCATTGCACAGAAGTTTTTAGACTCTAATTTCAACTTCTCCAACTTGTCCTGTATGCTTGGACACAACTTGCCACCATACTTTTCTATGTCAATCTTCTTTATATACAGCCTTCCCATAAGCCTAACTCTGATCTACTCTAGCATTGATAATATTGGCTTGTCTCTAGCCTTTACAATCATAGAGTTAAAACTCTCACTCAAATTGTTTACCAGACAATCTGTCAAAGCCCTTAGAGAAAAGTGGGACTTGGTCCACTGTGTAGGCTCTATATCTGCAAGGTACTTCCAAGCTTCTTCATCCAAACTCTTAAGATGCTCCATCCCCCTCTCAAATTCCCTGACTGATGTTGTGCCAGTACATCTCCACAATACACTCTTCAACTCCATGCCCTTATGGTTAACCTTGAAGTTGTTGTATATGTGCTTCACACAATATTTGTACTCTACAGTTAGGAATAGAGTCTCCATTGCAAGTAGAAAGCTCTACAATCAAGTAAGCAAGTAAACAAGTAAGCATTCAATGTCAACAAGTAAGCATGTAAGCATTCAAGTAAGCAACTATGAAAGTAAGCATTCAAGTAAGCAAGTAATGAAGTCATAAACAGATCCAATTGTCATCTGCAAACTGCTCCAAGAACCAGATCCAGTTGTCCTTGTTCTCTTGCTCAACCACAACCATTGCCACTGGGAATATATTGTCATTTCCATCCTTGGCAGTGGCAGACAATAATTTCCCACCAAACCTACCCTTCAAGTAGCATCCATCCAGCCTAACAAAGGGTCTACAACCACCTAGAAAGCCAACTTTCTGAGCATTGTACCTAATGTACATCCTTTTAAACTTGCGTTCTGCATTCTCATTTTCCATCTTTGTTTGTAGTATCACCTTGCTTCCTACATCTGTCCTCCTTATCATTTCTGTATAATCTCTAAGTAGGCCATACTGAGCCTCTTCATTCCTAGTGATCAAACCTTTAGCTGCCTTCCTTGATCTATACACCTGACTAAGACTTAAATCAATAGAAATCTGCTGCATCACATGGTGCTTAACACCTGAGACCTCCTAGTTAGGATTCTTACTAAAATCCTCCAAATACCTGTTTGCCACATAGGCTAATGTAACTTGCATATTTTGAAATGTTAAGGGGCATGTACACTCAGGACTAGGTGTCTTGATCTCAAATGTGCACTCTCCAGTCACCATTGAGGCATAACACCTCTATCCACAATTGTTCTTACAATGTACAGAAATCTTCTTCTTCTCATTCAACTTCCACTTGATATCAATGTGATGCTGAATCACATACTCCCTTAAAGCCTTCCTAAAAACCTTGGAGTTTGGAAATTTCATCCCTTTTACCAATTGAACATTTCATATCAGTCCTCTCATTGAATTCTGGGTTGCCAGGCCTTTGCTCATCATCAGAACCATCCACACTTGCAATATCATCCTCTAAAGCTGGTTCAGCCCACTTTTCATCTAAATCTATGTTTGGATGTGGAATATTGCTTGGCTGAGGTGTATCTGTGTTTGGCTGAGGTGTATTAGTGGTTAGTTAAGGTGGAACAGTGTTAGACTCAGATGGAACTGTGTGAGGTGGAGAAAACTCACCAAAAATATCATCAGCAAAGTCTTCTCCTTCCAGACCTTCATTCAACCAATCAAACTCCTCCTCTACCCCCACACTAGCATCACCCCCTGTAACAACCCCTACACCAACCCCTGCACCCCCTATAGCAGCTCTTGTACCACCTCCTGCACCAACCCTTGCAGCCCCTGCACCAACCCTTTGACAAACCCCATCAAGAACTTCAACTAAGCCTATCAAGATTCCTATACACTATTTCAACTTTCCCACCAAAGTATTCTAAACTTGGGTTCCACAGAAAAGTGCCCCCATAATGAACCTCGAATTTCACTTCCTCATCATCCATCTGCAATAACAAATTATCATTTGAAACGTACACAATTAACAATTAAAGAATTGTAAACAACAGACACATAAAAAGTAAACACTTGTATGTTTCTGTTTTGTTTTTGGGATGCAACACACACATCAAAGGGACCACATTTTCTGCTTTGCTTTTGTTTTTATTTTACTAATAAGCACATCCAAACACTAAAATTTAAACCCAACAGAATTTTGGGTCCA
The DNA here is from genome assembly GCA_019022515.1 of Quercus aquifolioides. Classification (NCBI taxonomy): domain Eukaryota; kingdom Viridiplantae; phylum Streptophyta; class Magnoliopsida; order Fagales; family Fagaceae; genus Quercus; species Quercus aquifolioides. The sequence goes on along the minus strand of CM032332.1, from coordinate 43,880,493 downwards.
TTGTGAGACACAATGACCACGACAGACAAAATTCCCATAAACAAACACAAATCCAAACAACAGGTGGTTACATTTTTCATAAACATCAACAAACACAACCAATATTCTCATTCCATTACATGTAACATTGACCATTGACTGATTACTCAAAAAACTATAAAACAACCACAAGCCCAAATTAAAAACCCAAACAGTGACTGATTTCTTACCAGGATTTTAGTCCCTCGAATGACCCGTTGCTCGTCTAGGTTTATACTTGTAGCACGATTTCAATATCAGATGCAGAATGGAGTTTTTTGTGTTTCTAGGGCTTGTGAGGAAAAGATTCAATGGTTCGTGTTTTTGATTCGTGTTATGTTCTGATTTTTAATAAAATGGTGTTTTTCTAACGTCTGAAGGTGAGGTGGGTAACAGAGAGCAAACAGATTGAAGTTCAGGTGGGCAAAGTGTTAAGTTTTAAACCACGGGTAGGCAAAATGAAAACGGGCCAAACCACAGGTGGGTTTACTGTAATTACTCCTAGAATTGAAGAGAAGAAAGGTTCACTTAGCCATTGTAGACAAGTCTAGCTGCCGGACTTCGAAAGCTTTTTATTTTTTAATTATTATCATTATTAGTGCACTTAACTCTAAAAGAATCGAGATCCAGGTGAACCAGTTTTTAAAACGGCCACTTCAATTGCAAATGTGGCCTAAAACTCTCCTCTTGAGGAGTCAAAATTCAAGTGGAATTGGACACTTGAAGAGTCAAATTTTATATAATAAAAAATGCTATTTTTATATATAAGTTTTGAAATACTACTTACTGGTATTTGGTCAATTAAGCAAAAACCGCTCTAATCTTACATGTACACTTTATGCTCACAAATATGGATGTAAGGATGATAATTCATGTTCATGTGTCTTGTTCGTGTCATATTGACTTATGAGCATTCGACTATATAGGTTAACACAAACACAACATGTTTATTAATCGTGTTAGGATCCATTGACCCTAACAAGATATGTTTATTAAACAGGCTGACACAACACGACTCGCATAACCCATTTAATAAAAGACTCACGCTAAGTTCGATACAACTTGACATGACCCATTTGATAAATATATAAGTCAAGTTAACACATTTACCTAACATAAATAATCTATTAGCAATTTAAATATTTTATAGAATGTATAAGTATGCAACTAGATTCCACACAAAGTTAACAATAATTAAAATATAATTACAAACATAAATTTTGAAGGGTAAATTGGTAAAATTGACCTTCAATTAAATGAATTGGATTCAAACAGGTTTTGCATGTCGAATTCAAATTGATTGGTTTATTAAATGGATCAATTTGTGTCGATCCAAATATAACACAAACCCGTTAAACCTAAACACCTTAACTTGCTAACTTCGTATCATATTTGGAGGCCACGTCAAATATTATCATCCTTAATTTAAGCACGATGTTGTTCAATTTTTTTTTTTTTTTTTAAATTTACAACAGGAAAATGGGTATTTATACCAAGAGATGTCAATTAAGTTATAAGGTTTTTAGTAATTTGTACGCATCTATGTATCTATATCTAAAAGTTGAAGAGTAGCGTTTAATATTGCTACACTTCTGTTAAGCCACATCAGCAGCGTATTTTCAATATTTCTCTCTCCGTTTTAATTATTTTTCTCCTTATTAATTTCCCACCTTACAATTACTCATTCTCCAACATTTCCTTACTTCTACCTTTTTATCTCCCCACTATTCTATACCTTAACCTTACAATTTCTCCATCTCTTCATCTTCCTTTTTATTTTGACTCTTCTTCTCCCCATTTTTTTAACTATAAAAATTTGTTATTTTCTCTTCCATTCAATCCATGTTTTTCTCACACAAAAATGTGAATACTCTCTCTCTCTCTCTCTCTCTCTCTCTCTCTCTATATATATATATATATATATATATATATATATATATATTCTTTCTTTTGGTAGATTTTTAATTCTTTATTACACCTCTAATTTAGATTGATGAATTTTTATGTTTAACTCTACTTTAGGATGATATGATTTGGTTATATTCTAATTTTTTATCTTTTTTATTTTATTTTCTTTATTTGTTACATGTTATCCTATGAAATTACAGAATGATTTAATGTTATTCTATTACATAGCTTGTCTTGAATAATTTGTGTTTATAGAAATATTCTTCTACTCGTCTTCTTTTATATAATTTTGTTATTTGTCTCACATTCTCTTTCAAAAAAGGTGATTACTCTCTCTCTCTCTCTCTCTCTCTCTATTGTTAATTATTTCTTGCAACTCTACTTTAGATTGATGAATTTTTTTGTTTTATTTTTTGTGTCTCTACTTTTGAATGATACACTTTGGTGGTGTGTTTTTTGAGTTATTTATCACATGTACTCTCAATCTCTCTTATAGTTTTGGTTTGAGTTAATTTTTAGATATTTTAGAAGTGAGAATTTGAGTTTATATCAAAATACAATCTACAAGATTATGTATTTGAATGTGTTTATAAATTATTTGAGTAATATCAATTGTAGATTTGTGATGAGGTTTGGTTATCATGATAATCTTCTTAAAAGAATGAGAAATTCAAATAATTAAGTTTGGAACTTAAAAATTTTAGTAGTAGAAAAAAAAAACCAAAACACACTATACAAAAGCTTGAATAATATAGACCACTTGAAAAAAGAATAGTATTTCTATCTTTTACTCAAAACAAAAATAATGGAATAATATCAATCAAATGCACCTAAGTTTTTCAAAAAAAAAAAAATCAAAATAGTAGAATGATATATTGGTAAAGATTGAGAGATGAAAAATAATTTTAAAAATAGTTCAACTTTTAAGGAGAACAAATTATCTCTAGTATGTTTTAGAGAATAAATCATATATTATACCATATTACAAAATAGTTGCATATTTCCACGCATTGCATGGATCTGCAACTAATAATGTTAATATTTAAAATATAAAACAAGTGATAGGTGGGAATGATTTACAAAAGATCGAGTATGTATGAGAATCAAAGACCATGAATGTAATTTACATTCATGATAATAGGATATACATTCTAGGTGGCTATTTTTGTCATTACATTCGTGTCTACGCACGCTTGGTTTGTCCCCAGTCACAACATTTCCATCTGTAATGAAGAGAACCGTCTCTTCGCACTAACAAAATCACGTCCAAGTTCAATGTACATCAAACTCAATCTCTCTCTCAGAACAAAGGAAAACCATCTCTTTGCACAAACAAAAATCACTAATCACCAATCATGGGAAAGGTTGACCCAGCTTTCATCCAAGAACCCGAACACAGGCCAAGAATCTCCTATTTGCTCAATTGATAAGATTCATCATCGAATAAAGAAACTATTATCAAATTCCACTTTTTGTCAATAAATTTTAAAATAATCATTGATGTTTTGAATGAATTATAATCAATATATAAATTTAAAAATAATCATCGTCACTTTTCTTCTTCTTTTTTATGAGAATCATTGTCACTTTTCAAGTTATAAGGTTTGATTTGTTAATATACCCCTAAACTATTGGGTTTAGAATATAATTTTCTCCAATATATATGAAACAACTTGTGTGGATTGTGTTTGATAAAAAAATGAATAGAAATCCGCTTGCCCTAGTAAATTTTCCCAACCCTTTACCTCTATTTACTAATAAGAAATGCAAAAATGAAACTCTGAATCTCTTTCTTATCTTGTATAGGTATAAAAGGTCTTAATGTACGATGTCTAGTAATTATATTAAAAAGTCGAGTTTACAAAGGACTTAATTATAATTTTTAAATTCTTTTTTTATATTTCATGTGAGACTTTCACTTACTGTGTATACCTAACAAACTTAATCACTAATTCAATACTAGAGATGTTTTATTAGATTATTGGTCCTCATTATTATTATTATTATTATTATTATTATATAGAAATGTCCTGTTGGTAAAGCATGCGAAAATGGAGTACTATATATCCTTTTAAGGAAAATATTTCTCTCCAAACTCTTTTATATTTTTTTTATTGGATGTGAATTTTAAAAATTTTAACCATTGAATTGCTTGTTCTTATTATATCCTGCGAGGAAAATTATAAGGAGATTAAAGATTAATTATTATGTCATTTGCTCAAGAAGATTAAAGATCAATTGTCATGTCATCAATCATATGTTTAAATTTTAAGTATTTTGTGATATAAAATTATGTATAAAAAATAAGTTTATTGATCGAATAGTAAATAACATCTAATTAGAACGAAATTTGACATAAATATTAAGAACATAAACAAAATGCAATCCAACGGTTAAATTTTCAATATCATATTCAATGAAAAGATATATAAAGAATTTGAAGTGAAATTTTGTTCATAGTTATATATCTTTGAATATTATTCTTGTCAGTGTAATGCTCTAATGTTGACTGCCAAAACTTCCCGCACAGAACAAAACTCAGATATGCAAGCACAAACGTCACACCCTTAGAAAAAATAGCAAGCATACAAATGCTTAACTCATTCCTAGTACCAATTCAACCAAATATCCCCTCATAGAAGATAGAACAAAACAACTCGGCCATGCAAGCACAAACGTCACACCCTTAGAAAAACAGAGAAAACAGTAACTATAAAAAGGCACCGCACCATATCTTACAAAACACACAGAAATTAAAACCAATTACCATGGGAGAAGTTGAGCCAGCTTTCATCCAAGAACCTGAACACAGGCCAAGAATCTCCTACATCGAAGGGGAAGGCTTCCCACTAATTGATCTTGCTCCATTACACTCCTCCAACAATGTTTCTGCCATTGAAGGCCTTGTTAAGGAGGTAGGCAAAGCATGCAAGGAGTGGGGGTTCTTTCAGGTGATCAACCATGGGGTGCCTTTGGAGAAGCGACAGAAGATTGATGGTGTCTCGAGGAAATTCTTTGAGCAGAGTTTAGAGGAGAAGAGGAAGGTGAGGAGAACTGACAAGTTAGTGTTGGGTTATTTTGACACTGAGCATACTAAGAATGTTAGGGACTGGAAGGAGGTGTTTGATATTGCCGTAGAGGAACCTGCTTTAATCCCTGCCTCGCCTGATCCTGATGACAAGGAAATCACTGAATTATATAATCAGTGGCCTGAGTACCCGCCTGAATTAAGGTAAATTAAGTTTAATAAAATATGGAAATGTTTTTTTGTAAATTCACAATTAAATTTGAATGATTATTATTTACTAATAGTTATTATGGATTAATATGTGGATCATCTAAATCTTAACTTTAGCCAATATCAATTTGATGACAAAACTGTAAAGTTCATGTATCTGTGGATGTATGAGAAACCATGTAAAAGAGGGAGAACAGAGAGATATGCTAAATGTTCTATTATTATAGGACTATTGTGTTCTAATACTTGCCAAGAGTCTTGTAACTCAAGTGGCACATCCAGTATTCAAATCCCTCTCCCTTGTCATAACATTGAATTTATCAAAAAAAGTTGCATCCTAATTCTTATAAATCACAGCACACTTAATGGTTGTGGGAGATAATGGTACATTTTAATAACTAGTCATCTAAGGTTATGTTAGTAACATATGAATGTGTCTTCATAACTGTTATTTGGGAGGACCCTTTTTAATTGAGTTAGAAAATTTGAGATTAATCTGTCAAGAATTATGATCTAGTTTGAAGCCCAATTCAAGAGATTTAATCTATGTGATCTGATGAGCTCCTTTGACAACTAAACAGGGAGACATGCCAAGACTATGGTCAAAAGATGGTAAAACTAGCTCGCAAGTTATTCGAACTTATAGCTCTGTCCCTAGGCTTGCCAGCAGATAGGTTCCACAGCTTCTTCAAAGACCACAACAGCTACATTCGACTAAATCACTATCCACCTTGCCCTACCCCTGAGTTAGCACTTGGTGTCGGTCGGCACAAGGATCCTGGTGCCTTAACCATCCTTGCTCAAGATGATGTTGGAGGATTGGAAGTGAAGCGGAAAGATGGAGAGTGGATTCGGGTCAAACCCACCCCAGATGCTTATATTGTCAATGTTGGTGACATTATTCAGGTAACATTTTCAAATCTTCAAACTAACTCTGGTAAGAACAAATCTTTTATATATATATATATATATATTAGCCAAACTTGATTTCAAGTACCATTTACTATTTAGCCAAAAAAAGAATAAGTATATGAATAATGTTAGCCTGTCAATTTTTTCTCTATGTTGTCCATCTATGAATGTATGTATCAAAAACATATTGATATAATTACTAGTCTAATTAAAACGCTTTGCCAATATTGGAATTCGTATGTAGTTGGAGACTTTTATCGTTGGCCAGTTTCACTCAAAGAATGGAAAATTTTCAGGTTTGGAGTAATGACAAGTATGAGAGTGTGGAGCACAGAGCCATGGTGAACCCAGAGAAAGAAAGGTTCTCTGTTCCATTTTTCTTCAACCCGGCACACTACACCATGATTAAGCCCTTAGAGGAGCTAACAAACGAGCAAAACTCTGCTAAGTATAGGGCATACAATTGGGGCAAGTTTACAGCTAGCAGAAGGCGCAGTAATTTCCAAAAACTTAATGTTGAAAATCTCCAAATTTCTCATTTTAGGATATCAGATTAAGCTTGTTGGAGGTACTATTATCTGTTTAGCAAGCAACCATTTATAAGCTTGTTGTGAGTACCATGATCTGCGGAAGCATGATGTGTTTCATCTTTCAATATCTTTGTTTTTTTTTCTTTTTAAGAATCATGTGTTTCAGTATCTTAGAGTCAAGCAATAATGTAAATGTTAATAATGGAATATGCTTCAATGTATTTGTCTAATAAAACATATGTTTCATCCTTTATGAGGTCATGATATATAAAGTGATCATTGCACTAATCAAAGAAAACACAGGAAATTGTTAGATGGAAAATTTGCAAAAACGTAAGGAAGTTTTTGAATGTTGAAAATGAGAATGATTGAAAAAGAGAAGTGATATAAATTGAAAGAGGGGAAAAGAAGTTGGACATAGAAATGAAGAGAAGAAAGGTTCACTTAGAATTTGTAGACAAGTCTAGCCGCCAGACTTCGAAAGATTTTTCTTTTTTCTTTTTTTTTTTTTTTTTTTAATTATTACTATTACTAGTTGCTGACCTGCGCGCTGCGCGTGATAATTTTTATAGTAAAATGAAATGCTTTGCTAAAATAGTCCTCATATTATTGGTAGGGTGTTCATGTTATCCACCAGTTATTTCAAATGATCTTTTACTATTTAAGTTGCATTATATATGTATAAACAATATATTGTAGGATTCATGATAATAGAAGGTATTGTCTTGGAATTAGATGTGGAAAGGATACAACTATACTTGGCCTTGTAGCTAGTCCAGAGCTGATCAACTGTCTTCCCAAGTTAGTAAAATTTAATTAACTTAAAATTAAATAGAAAGGATTTTATAAATTTGAAGTTAGCGTCATGCTAGGTAAAAACTTTAGAAGACTGTAATTAAGTTGTTGCAAGTCTTTTTAAATAAATATTAATAAAAAAAAAAATCTATTCATTTAAAGATAGAGATTAGTATTATAAATAGGATGAGGAAATTTTATAAATAAGTGTCCATATCATTCAACACCAAGACCTTTTATGTGATATTTTTGCACTAGTTGTGTTTTTCAATAGAAAATATCTAATCTCTAAACATATTACAATCTCATCTGACGGTTATCTAAAAATCTGAACATCATTTGGTTCTAAAAAATTTGGAATTTTTACTAAATTATTTTACAATATCATCTGATGGTTATCTCAAAATTTAAATATCCTGTGGTTCTAAAGTATTTGGAAAAATTTTCATTTATAAAATTCCCCCATTTTCCCAACTTATCTAGGTTTTATATTCTTTTGTATCGTGGGAATGTAATTTAGTAAAATTTCATATTGAAAGATAGACACCATACTGCTGACGTGACTCCATAGTACATACCAACTATCATTTACTAACTGTCATTATAGTAAAACATCATTTGAAATAATTGGTGGATAACATGAACACCCTACCAATAATATGAGGACTATTTTAGCAATGCATTTCATTTTAGAGAGACTTGAAGAAATATTCCAGCTTGTGTGAACTTGCAATTTAATAGCTAATCCATTATAATTTAGTAGAAACCAAAAGATAATATAAAAATTATTTTAGCACACCAAAAGATAATATAATCTCAATTTTATAATAGCCTTTTCATTAATTGAGAGTTAGACATACTTTACGAAATAATCCAGCTATTGAACTTGCAATTTAATACATAATCTGTAATCAACTTGTAGAAAATATGAACCACCTACACAACCAAAAAAAAAAAAAAAATTTTAGCATAGCCTTTTCATTTTATTTATAATTAAAAGTTACAAATACTTGAAGAAACAATCCAACTTAAAAACATGTAAATTAACAGGTAACTTGTGAGCAACTGGTGGTTAAAATAGTAATCAAAATGATGACAGGTGTCCACATCATTGAACACCAAGACCTTCTATGTGATATTTTTGCACCAGTCATGGTTTTCAATAGAAAATATCTAATCTCTGAACATATTACAATCTTATCTGATGGTTATCTCAAAATCTGAACATCATGTGGTTCTAAAGAATTTGGAATTTTTACTGCATTATTTTACAATCTTATTTGACGGTTATCTCAAAAATTGAATATCATGTGGTTCTAAAGTATTTGGAAAATTTTTTATTTATAAAATCCCCCCATTTTTCAACTTGTCTAGGTTCTATATTTGTAGAAACCAAAAGATAATATAAAAATTATTTTAGCACACCAAAAGATAACATCATTAATTGAGAGTTGGACATACTTTACAAAACAATCCAGCTATTGAACTTGAAATTTAATAGATAATCCGTAATTAACTAGAAAATATGAACGACCTACACAACCAAAACAAAATATAAAAAATATCTTAGCATAGCCTTTTCATTTTATAGCTGTTCAACTTGCAATTTAATAGATATTCCGTAATCAACTGCTAGAAAATATGAACAACCAACACAACCAAATTAAAAATTAAAACTATTTTAGCATAGCCTTTTCATTTTATTTATAATTAAAAAGTTACAAATACTTGAAGAAACAATCCAACTTAAAAATGTGTAAAGTAATAGGTAACTTGTGAGCAACTGGTGATTAAAATAGTAATCAAAATGATGACAGGTGTCCACATCATTGAACACCAAGACCATCTATGTGATATTTTTGCACCAGTCATGATTTTCAATAGAAAAATATCTAATCTCTGAACATATTACAATCTTATCTGATGGTTATCTCAAAATCTGAACATCATGTGGTTCTAAAGAATTTGGAATTTTTATTGAATTATTTTACAATCTTATATGACGGTTACCTCAAAAATTGAATATCATGTGGTTCTAAAGTATTTGGAAAATTTTTTATTTATAAAATTCCCCCAAGATAATCCATTATAATTTGGTAGAAACCAAAAGATAATATAAAAATTAGTTTTTACACCAAAAGATAATATAATCTCAATTCTATAATAGCCTTTTCATTAATTGAGATTTGGACATACTTTACGAAACAATCCAGCTGTTGAACTTGCAATTTAATAGATAATCCGTAATCAACTGGTACAAAATATGAACAACCTACACGACCAAAAGAAAATATAAAAAATATTTTAGCATAGCCTTTTCATTTTATTTATAATTAAAAGTTACAAATACTTGAAGAAACAATCCAGCTTTTGAACTGAACACCCTACACAACCAAAAGATAATATTAAAATATTTTAGCATAGCTTTTTCATTTTATTTATAATTGAGTGTTGGACATAATTGAAGAAACATTCCAGCTTTATTTACAATGGAATTTCCCAGCAAAGCCACTCATTCAACAATGTCCTATTCTTTTTTGGTTATTTTCTTTGGTTACACAAACTGTTCAGGCAACAGTGGAATTTTCCAACAAATCAACTCATTAAACAATACACTGTAGAAAAGTAGAAGTAATATGTTCTGACTATGTGCAACTATATCAAGCTCTGACCGCTCGCATATTTGTTTTTTATCCAAATAGATTGCTACCTCTGCCTCCATAGTGATAATAGCTCTGGATCTATCTATGACACTTGTGGACCAAGGAGGCACATGGCTGATGTACTTCAGTTATTTATTGTGTGTTACAAAAGAGAATCTGCAAAATCATATCCCAAAAGGCATATGGGATACTATGGAAGGTGATGATGTGGCTCTTGCATCACAGTTTGTGGCAAGAGACAATGGTTCGGATGAAAGTTTACATGGTATAAATGCTATATTGGGAAATTTTCTTCAGCTGCTACAATATTGCCTAATTTTGCACTACATGATTGTCACACTATTTTTGGCTTATCCCTACCTAGAACTTCCCCACACGTTAACCTAACCAAATTGAACCAAATCAACAAATTAAGCTACAACCCAACTCAAGTTAATAAAACCAACATACAGTTACTTAAAGTAGCTATACAATTAACTCTTAACAATAAACCGTAATTCATTCCAAAAAAGCTACCTACCAAAGCAGGAAAATGGTGTGCAACAGATTTTTTTACATGTACAAAATTACTTTAATGGCTTTGTAAATACATTATCATAAAAGCAAATATATTTTAAGACATAGTCCAGGCATTACAATCCAGTCAAACATGAGCACCCACCAAATATGGGAATTGATGGAATCCACATCAATTAATTTTCTAATGCCAGCAACCACCAAGCTCTCTAAACAACTTGGATATCCAACCAACATTGTCACCTTCTGGAAAACTTCAATTAGTACCACCACACTGAAAACTTAGTTTTCATAATCAATGAAGTTGCTTATTAAATGAGGCTGAAACTGTGAAGGTAAAGGTAATTCAAAACTTACAAACCAATGTTGAGTAGCCTACTTGTTTTCCTTGCAATTTCAAAAATAATTTGAATTATTTTTAACTGAGCTTCCTCTCCCCCCAATCACTTACAAACCATTCTTTTCAGGCATGATGTTCTGTCCTTCAGAGTTGGGTTTCCAAAAAGTTTATGACTGGATGGTAATAAGCCTAGTCATTGCTTTTAAAGCACTTATTGCTTATTGTTTTCTTATCTCCAAGCCTAATGTTACATTGAATTGTGAAATTCCAAAAGAATTTCAAAATATGAGCACCTGATGATGCAAAGAAGTTTTTTTTTTTTTTTTTTGAAAAGATTTTTTTTTTTTCTCAATCAGTAGATGCCAATTCTTAGGATAAAGTCATAAAATAATTGGCCACGAAGTCAACTATGTTGAACTTCATATTTGTGGATTACAATTTTTTTCCAAATTGTCCTTCACAAATGTTAAATTTTCTCATATTCATTTTGTAGTTGTGTGTGACTTTTTTTATAACCAATTCCACTGTTTAATTTTACTTCACCTCAAGTGAGTCTGATTCTGTAACTTTATATTTTTTTTCCTCTCCTCTCTAAAGGTAATGTAAGTTGCTGGGTATTCATATCTCCACAATGATTATAAATGATGATACAACATAACATATGATGAAAAAGAGAGATGTAAACTTATCAGTTGTCCAGGCATTCATTTTATTTGAGATTTCATCATATTCATAACACTGTGTTGTGATGGTCTTGGTTAGAATTATTGAGTTTGCTTTAGTGAAAATTGATATGAACCATATTGAATCACAATTCATCATTCAATACCTTTCCAATCTATTAAACTTTTTAGTCTAAATCCAAAGCCTTTTCTTTTTTCTTTTTTTTCCAGAGTGGGGAGCAACTGAAACATGGGGCAAATTTTAGCACCCTTTACACAATGGCAGATGAGAATTACAAGGAACTCTATGAGTTCAAGTCCCATGACAACAAAGATGTGGAGTTCTCTATTTTTGAAACAGAATAAGAAATGGTCATCTAAAAGCTCTTCTAAGTTTCAAGTTTTTGCTGTGAAGTCTGAAAACGGTACTATCAATAGGATGGAAGATCTACTAAATTTGGGCCTCACTCCATTTACTGACAAGATTATTGCTGAGTACATTTGGCACATGTTCTTTTTGAAACGACATGTATTGAGCAACATAAACAACTCCTTCTATTTTTGAAACGAAATTCAAACAATCTCACAAACACATCAATGGCATGCCATGGATTATGCAGAAAACTTACCTCAAAAATTGAAACACCAAAAACAATTTGCTTTGATTCTAAAACCCAATCCATGTTATACAATCATGATATTGAAGTACAATCTAATATCAATTGTTGGAAGTGGATATCAATCTAAATGATGTAGTATACAATGGTAAAATAAAATAGTTTTTTTTTTTTTGCTGCCAAGGATTATGCAGTAAAATTATGCAGAATTATGCAGAAAACTTACCGCAAAAATTGAGACATGCCACCAACACTTTATACTTCAAAGTCTTACATTCTTCCAATAAGCCACAACACATTAAAAAAATGAAACCTGAGATATTTCCAAATAAACCCAGGTAAAATAAAATAGTTTTTTTGGCTGTAAAATTATAGCACTATTGAGCAACATAAACAAGTCCTTTTATTTTTGAAACGACATTCAGGCAATCTCACAAACACATCAATGGCATGCCAAGGATGCTCGTCTAATATAAACACAAATACAAACAAATGAAAAAAAAAGGGTCTCATATTAATATAAACAGAGCATAAATGTTTTGCACCCAAAAAAACGAATTGAGATGTAGAGATAAACAGAGCAAAAAAGTTTTGTACCCAAAAAAACGAATTCAGATGTAGAGATACCTCAACCAAAGCAGGCGAGTTTTGTCAGTATTTATACACCGAGTGGAAAGGAATAAAGGAAGGAAGGAAATCAGATAGGTAGCCGTTACTGAAAAACGGTAGAGCAGGAAGGTTGGTAGCTTTCAAACTCTCTGTTTTCTCACGCAATACCTGAAGCTTTAACGTTTTTTTTTTTTTTTCCTCCCTTTAAACTTCCCTCCACGTTAAAATCGTCAAACTCTCTGTCTCTTCAAGTTTCTATTTGGTCACGCAAAGCCCTAAAGCCTTCCAAGTTTTGTTTTGTTTTTTTTTTTTTTTTTTTTTTCTTCCTTTAAGCTGAAAAGGCTCACACAAAACAGGCTTCAACGTTTTTTTTTTTTTTTTTTTTTTTTTTTAATTTTTTTTCCTTTAAGCTGAACTGAAAATGCTTTAGGTTGGGCTTGATAGTGGAACCAAATAAATAAGAGGTGGGCTGGATTAATTATACAAATTTATTATAGGGTGATAGTGGAAGTAAATAAATAAATAGTGCGCTGCATTTATAAGGCTGAGATTTATAGGGCTGAAAATTGTAAAAACCATTTAAAATTGAAGGAATTTTTTTTTTTTTTTTTTTGAAAATGACGTGGCAGCTGATGTGGCGCAACATGAGAGCAACAGCATTAAACGCTATGCTTCAGCTTTTAGTAATATATAGATTAGTGCACTCCAGTTAGCTCAACTGATAAAGTATCTGATGGTTGTATAAGAGATCTAGGGTTCAATCTCCGCCTACACCAAAAACTGATTGGTGTCTTGGTCTAATGATAAAGAGCTATCATCAGGAGCGGACGCCATAAGTTGAAACTCTCTCTCAAAAAAAAAAAAAAAAAAAAAAAGAGTCAAGAACCAGGTGAACCAGTTTTTTGAAATGGCCACATCAATTGCAAATGTGACCTAAAACTCTCCTCTTGAGGAGTCAAGATTCAAGTGGAATTTGACACTTGAAGAGTCGAATTTTATATAATTAAAAAAAATGCTTTTTTTATATATAAGTTTTGAAATACTACATACTGCTATTTGGTCAATTAAGCAAAAACCGCTCTAATCTTACATGTACACTCTATACTCACAACTATAGATGTAAGGATGATAATTCATGTTCATGTGTCTTGTTCGTGTCATATTGACTAATGAATATTCGACTATATAGGTCAATACAAACACAACATATTTATTAATCGTGTTAGAATCCATTGACCCTAACAAGATATGTTTATTACATAGGTTGACACAACACAACTCGCATAACCCACTAAATAAAAGACTCAAGCATAATGTTGTTCATTTTTTTTTTTTTTTAATTTTCCAACAGGAAAATGAAAATTTAAATTCTGAATGTGTATAGATTAAAAATACCAAGAGATGTCAGTTAAACTATAAGGGTTTTAGTAGTTTTTATGCATATATATATATATATATATATATATATATATATCTAAAAGTTAAAGTATAGCATTTAATATTACTGCACTCCGAGTCACATCAACATCACATCATCAGTCTATTTTCAATATTTTCTCTCTTCTTTTTAATTATTTTTCTCCTTATTAATTTCTCACCTTACAATTACACCTTCTCCAACATTTTCTTACTTCTACCTTTTTATCTCCCCACTACTTTATACCTTAATCTTACAATTTCTTCATCTCTTCATCTTCCTTTTTATTTTGACTCTTCTTCTTCCCTTTTTTTTTTACTATAAAAATTTGTTATTTTCTCTTTCATTCAATCCATATTTTTCTCACACAAAAATGTGGATACTCTCTCTCTCTCTCTCTCTCTCTCTCTCTCTCGTATATATATATATATATTCTTTCTTTTGGTGGATTTTTAATTCTTTATTACACCTCTAATTTAGATTGATGATTTTTTATGTTTAATTCTACTTTTTTTTTAGAATACTAAATATTTTTAACACACACACACGGGTAGAGGGAAGAGGGAAGAAGGTTTAACTCTACTTTAGGTTGATATAATATGATTATATTCTAATTTTTTTATCTTATTTATTTATTTACTTATTTTGTTTGTTACCTGTTATCATATAAAATTACAGAATGATTTAATGTTATTCTATTACATAATATGACTTGGATAATATATATCTATATATATCTAAAAGCTGAAGCATATCGTTTAATGTTGCTGCACTCCTGTTGAGCCACATCAGCGCCACATCATCAGCCTATTTTCAATATTTTCTCTCTCCTTTTTAATTATTTTTCTTCTTATTAATTTCCCACCTTACAATTACACATTCTCCAACATTTCCTTACTTCTACCTTTTTATCTTTCCACTACTCTATACCTTAACCTTACAATTTTTTCATCTCTTCACAATCCTTTTTATTTTGACTATTCTTCTCCTCATTTTTTTTTCTATAAAATTTTGTTATTTTCTCTTCCATTCAATCCATATTTTGCTCACACAAAAATGTGAATACTCTCTCTCTCTCTCTCTCTCTCTCTCTCTCTCTCTCTCTCTCTCTCTCTCTATATATATATATATATATATTCTTCCTTTTTGTGGAATATTAATTCTTTATTACATCTCTAATTTAGATTGATGCATTTTTATATTTAACTCTACTTTAGGTTGATATGATTTGGTTGTATTCTAATTTTTTATCTTTTTTATTTTATTCTTTGTTTGTTACATGTTATCCTATGAAGTTACAGAATGATTTAATGTTATTCTATTACATAACATGACTTGGATAATTTGGTGTTTACAACTATACATTTTCTTTTGAATATTATTTTACTCATCTTCTTTTATATAATTTTGTTATTTGTCTCACATTCTCTTCCAAAAAAGGTGATTTCTCTCTCTCTCTCTCTCTCTCTCTCTCTCTCTCTCTCTCTCTCTCTCTCTTGTTAATTATTTCTTGCAACTCTACTTTAGATTGATACACTTTGGTGGTGTGTTTTTTGAATTATTTATCACATATACTCTCTATCCTGCTTATAATTTTGGTTTAAGTTAATTTTTAGATATTTTAGAAGTGAGAATTTTATTTTATATCAAAATACAATCTACAAGGTTATGTATTTGAATGTGTTTATAAATTATTTGAGTAATATCAATTGTAGATTTGTGATGAGGTTTGGTTATCATGATAATCTTCTTAAAAAAAATAAGAAATTCAAATAATTAAGTTTGGAACTTAAAAATTTTAGTTGTAGAAAAAAAAAACATAACACAATATACAAAAGCTTGAATAAAATAGATCACTTGAAAAAAGAATAGTATTTCTATCTTTTATCTCAAAACAAAAATAATGGAATAATATCAATCAAATGCATCTAAGTTTTTCAAAAAAAAAAATCAAAATAATAGAATGATATATTTGTTGAGATTGAGAGATGAAAAATAATTTTAGAAATAGTTCAACTTTTAAGAAAAACTCCAGTACATTTTATAGAATAAATTATATATTATACCACATTAAAAAACAGCGGCATATTCTCACGTATCATATGGGTCTGCGGCTAATAATGTTAATATTTAAAACATAAAATGAGTGATAGGTGGGAATGATTTTCAAAAGAATACGTATGAGAATCAATGACCATGAATGTAACATACATTCATGATAATAGGATAATTTACATTCTAGGTGGCTATTTTTGTCACTGCCTTCGTGTCTACGCACGCTTGGTTTGTCAGTCACAACATCTCCATCTGTAATGAAGAGAACCGTCTCTTCGCACTAGCAAAATCACGTCCAAGTTCAATGTACATCAAACTCAATCTCTCTCTAAGAACAAAGGAAAACCATCTCTTTGCACAAAAAAAAAATCACCAATCATGGGAGAGGTTGACCCAGCTTTCATCCAAGAACCTGAACACAGGCCAAGAATCTCCTACATCGAAGGGGAAGGCTTCCCACTAATTGATCTTGCTCCATTACACTCCTCCAACAATGTTTCTGCCATCGAAGGCCTTGTTAAGGAGGTAGGCAAAGCATGCAAGGAGTGGGGGTTCTTCCAGGTGATCAACCATGGGGTGCCTTTGGAGAAGCGACAGAAGATTGATGGTGTCTCGAGGAAATTCTTTGAGCAGAGTTTAGAGGAGAAGAGGAAGGTGAGAAGAACTGAGAAGTTAGCGTTGGGTTATTATGACACTGAGCATACTAAGAATGTTAGGGACTGGAAGGAGGTGTTTGATATTACTGTAGAGGAACCTGCTTTAATCCCTGCTTCGCCTGATCCTGATGACAAGGAAATCACTGAATTATATAATCAGTGGCCTGAGTACCCGCCTGAATTAAGGTAAATTAAGTTCAATAAAATATGGAAATGTTTTTTTTGTAAATTCACAATTAAATTTGAATGATTAATGTTTACTAATAGTTATTATGGATTAATATGTGGATTATCTAAATCTTAACTTTAGCCAATATCAATTTGATGCAAAACTGTAAAGTACATGTATCTGTTGGATGTATGAGAAACTATGTAAAAGAGGGAGAACAGAGAGATATGCTAAATGTTCTATTATTATAGGACTATTGTGTTCTAATACTTGCCAAGAGTCTTGTAAGTCAAGTGGCACATCCAGTGTTCAAATTCCTCTCCCCTGTCATAACATTGAATTTATCAAAAAAAAGTTGCATCCTAATTCTTATAAATCACAGCACACTTATTGGTTGGGGGAGATAATGGTACATTTTAATAACTAGTCATCTAAGGTTATCTTAGTAATATATGAATGTGTCTTCATAACTATTATTTGGGAGGACCCTGTGTAATTGAGTTAGAAATTTTGAGATTAATCTGTCAAGAATTATGATCTAGTTTGAAGCCCAATTCAGGAGATTTAATCTATGTGATCTGATGAGCTCCTTTGACAACTGAACAGGGAGACATGCCAAGACTATGGTCAAGAGATGGTAAAACTAGCTTGCAAGTTATTCGAACTTATTGCTCTGTCCCTAGGCTTGCCAGCAGATAGGTTCCATAGCTTCTTCAAAGATCACAACAGCTCAATCCGACTAAATCACTAACCACCTTGCCCTACCCCTGAGTTAGCACTTGGTGTCGGTCGGCACAAGGATCCTGGTGCCTTAACCATCCTTGCTCAAGATGATGTTGGAGGATTGGAAGTGAAGCGGAAAGATGGAGAGTGGGTTCGGGTCAAACCCACCCCAGATGCTTATATTGTCAATGTTGGTGATATTATTCAGGTAACATTTTCAAATCTTCAAACTAACTCTGGTAAGAACAAATCTTTTTTTTTTGTTAATTAGCCAAACTTGATTTGAAGTACCATTTACTATTTAGCCAAAAAAATAAGTATATGAATAATGTTAGTGTGTCAATTTTTTCTCAATGTTGTCCATCTATGAATGTATGTATCAAAAACATATTGAAATAATTACTGTAGTCTAATTAAAACGCTTTGCCAATATTGGAATTCGTATGTAGTTGGAGACTATTATCGTTGGCCAGCTTCACTCAAAGAATGGAAAATTTTCAGGTTTGGAGTAATGACAAGTATGTGAGTGTGGAGCACAGGGCCATGGTGAACGCAGAGAAAGAAAGGTTCTCTGTTCCATTTTTCTTCAACCCCGCACACTACACCATGATTAAACCCTTGGAGGAGCTAACAAACGAGCAAAACCCGGCTAAGTATAGCGCATACAATCGGGGCAAGTTTACAGCTAGCAGAAGGCGCAGTAATTTCCAAAAACTTAATGTTGAAAATCTCCAAATTTCTCATTTTAGGATATCAGATTAAGCTTGTTGGAGGTACTATTATCTGTTTAGCAAGCAACCATTTATAAGCTTGTTGTGAGTACCAAGATCTGCATAGAGACTTGGCACGCATGATGTGTTTCATCTTTCAATATCTTTTCTTTTTTCTTTTTTAGAATCACGTGTTTCAATATCTTAGAGTCAAGCAATAATGTAAATGTTAATAATGGAATATGCTTCAATGTATTTGCCTAATAAAACATATGTTTCAACCTTTATGAGGTCATGATATATAAAGTAATCATTGCACTAATCCAAGAAAACACAGGAAATTGTTGGATGGAAAATTTGCAAAAACGTAAGGAAGTTTTTATATGTTGAAAATGAGAATGATTGAAAAAGAAAAATGATATAAATTGAAAGAGGGGAAAAGAACTTGGAAATAAAATTGAAGAGAAGAAAGGTTCACTTAGCATTTGTAGACAAGTCTAGCCGCGGGACTTCGAAAGCTTTTTTTTTTTTTTTTTTGTTATTATTAGTGCACTCAACTCTAAAAGAATTGGCCAACGGGGTCTTGGCTCAGCTGGCAAGGTTCGGACGCTTCGTGCAACACACCTAGGTTCGAGTCCCGCTACCAGCAGGATTCCGTTGGTGGGTAAACTTGGTGGGGGGTGTACTCACAAATGTGAGGTGACTCCCACACAGGCTGGTACGGTGTGGTCTGCCTGCGATGTCCTCGCCTTACCCACCCCACTGCCACCTGGCTTCCTGCCCGGGGGTAAAATATAACCATAAAAACCTCCATTTTCGCTTCTCAAAAAAAAAAAAAAAAAAAAAAAAAAAAACTCTAAAAGAATTGAGATCCAGGTGAGCGAGTTTTTTAAAATGGCCACATCAATTGCAAATGTGGCCTAAAACTCTCCTGTCGAGGAGCCAAGATTCAAGTGGAATTCGACACTTGAAGAGTCGAATTTTATATAATAAAAAAATGATATTTTTATATATAAGTTTTGAAATACTACTTATTGCTATTTGGTCAATTAAGCAAAAACCGCTCTAATCTTACACGTACACTCTATACTCACAATTATGGATGTAAGGATGATAATTCATGTTCATGTATCTTGTTCGTGTCATATTGACTCATAAGTATTCGACTATATAGGTCAACACAAACACAACATGTTTATTAATCGTGTTAGAATCCATTGACCCTAACATGATATGTTTATTAAACAGGTTGTCACAACACAACTCGCATAACCCATTTAATAAAAGACTCACGCTAAGTTCGATATAACTTGACACAACCCATTTGATAAATATATAAGTCAGGTAGTCAAATTAACACGTTTACCTAAAACAAATAACCTATTAGCAATTTTAATATTTTATTGAATGTATAAGTATGCAACTAGATTCCACACAAAGTTAACAATAATTAAAATATAATTACAAACATAAATTTTGAAAGGTAAATTGGTAAAATTGACCTTCAGTTAAATGAATTGAGTTCAAACGGGTTTTGCATGTCAAATTCGAATTGATCGGTTTATTAGACAGATCAATTCACGTGGATCCAAATATAACACAAACTCATTAAGCCTAAACACCTTAACTTGCTAACATCGTATCATATTCAGAGGTCACGTCAAATATTATCATCCCTAATTTAAGTATAATGTTTTTCATTTTTTTTTAATTTGATAATTACAACAGGAAAATGAATATTTAAATTCTGAATGTGTATAGATTAAAAATACCAAGAGATGTCAGTTAAACTGCAAGACTTTTAGTAGTTTGTTAGTGTAATGTTAATATTTAAAACATAAAAGGAGTGATAGGTGGGAACAAGGCCGACCCTTCCACTAAGCCAATTAGGCAATTGCCTAAGGCCCCTAAGTGGAAGGGGCCCCAAAATTTTAGAAAAGAAGGGGTAGTAGGGGAAAAAAAATAGTTTCAGATGAATTAAAAAGATCCGGCACATCATTTTAACCAAAAAACAAAAATTTTGGTAGATCCGGTTAAACATTGGTTCTAAATAAAATCAATTGCCCAAAAATAACATTATTATCCTCTAGACAAACCAAAAATCAACAAGATAAACTACAAATCCGGTCTAAGAGATTAACCCTAAAACAATCACAAATCAAAACAAATAAAAAACCTTAAATCCCTAAAATTTTTACCGTTCCCTCTGCTTCTTTCTCTCTGCTCTTCGCCTCTCTCATTCTTTCTCTAATTCTCTCCACTGTTGTTGGTTGCCTGGCTTAACTGCTCAAGCTTCCTTCAATCTAAATCATCCGATCACATCTGATGATTCTGATTTGAAAACTTTGATTCTCTGAACTGAGACTGAGGAGTTAGGAGTGAATTGCTCTGCCGACTGCCTTTTTTTTTTTTTTTTTTTTTTTTTGATGCAGATGCGTTTTGATTGATTCTACAGGTTTTGAGTTTTGAGGTATCACCATATTAGGTATAAAGGCTTGGGCGCTTGGCTTTCTCTTCATTTTATTCGTTAAGATAATAAGATTGGGCCTGTTTTGTTTATTTTGGGTTATGGCTGCCTGGACGTTTCACGTTTGGGCCTTCAAGTTTTTTTTTTTTTTTAAAGCCTGCGTTTTTTTTTTTTTTTTGGTTATAGGTATAATAGGATTTGTTTTGTGTTTTTTTGTGGGTGAGTCTTATTAATAAGCCTTGTGTTATGGCTGTGCTTAATTTTTTTTTTTTTAATTTTAATCTTGTGTTTATATATATATATATATATATTTAGTTAGTTGTAATATATTGAATAAGTCTTTATTTATGCAGGTTGAGATTGCTAAAAACTTGTTATTGTTCGGTGAAACTACAACAATATTTTTTATATAAATCAAGTTCTATTTCTTATTTGCTCTATACTTGAAAGTTATTTTTTATTTTAGTCTTTATAAATATATTGTTTGATTAGAAATGTCTAAGATCGACAATGTCCCAAGAAAAAAGTTTTTTAAAATTAAAATTAATAAAATTATATCTAAGGTCGACAATGTCCCAAGAAAGATTAAGTGGATTAGCTATATTATCAACTGAAAATGAGATGTTAGAAGAACTTCAATACAGAAATTTAATTAGTCAATTTACATCTCAAAAGGTAAGAAAAATAAATTTTAAATGAAATATATTATAATATAAAAATATTAATTTAATTAATATATGTCTGGGGCCAGCCCTAGGTGGGAATGATTTGCAAAAGAGTATGTATGAGAATCAACAACCATGAATGTAATTTACATTCATGATATAATAGGATATACATTCTAGGTGGCTATTTTTGTTACTGCATTCGTGTCTACGCACGCTTGGTTTGTCACCTAGTCACAACATTTCCATCTGTAATGAAGAGAACCGTCTCTTTCGCACTAACAAAATCACGTCCAAGTTCAATGTACATCAAACTCAATCTCTCTCTAAGAACAAAGGAAAACCCTCTCTTTGCACAAACAAAAAATCACCAATCACCATGGGAGAGGTTGACCCAGCTTTCATCCAAGAACCTGAACACAGGCCAAAAATCTCCTACATCGAAGGCCAAGGCATCCCATTAATCGATCTTTCTCCTATACACTCCCCTGACAATGTTTCTGCCATTGAAGGCCTTGTCAAAGAGATAGGCAGTGCATGCAAGGAGTGGGGGTTCTTCCAGGTGATCAACCATGGGGTTCCTTTAGAGAAGCGCGAGAAGATTTATGGTGCATCGAGAAAGTTCTCTGCACTGAGTTCGGAAGAGAAGAGTAAGGTGAGGAAGAGTGAGAAAAAGGTGTATGGTCACTATGACAATGAACATACTAAGAATGTTAAGGATTGGAGGGAGGTGTTTGATTTTACTATAAATGATCCCATTACAGTCCCAGCCTCGCCTGAGCCTGATGATGAGGAAGTCACGGAGTGGAAGAATCAGTGGCCTCAGTACCCACCTGAGTTAAGGTAATTTAACATGATTTATGTTCTATGAAAATATGTTTTTGTAAATTATAGTACTAATCATTATGGATCATTTGTGTCTTAATGATTAAACAAAATTCTGGTTATAATTCTTTTTACTAACATAAAAATCCAAAAGAAGGCTGAGAATTATAATTCTTTTTACTACCAACCCAAAAGAAGAAAAAGGAAAAATAATTATTATGGAGACTGATAAAAATCTAATTATTATGGAATGGAAGAGAAGAGGAGGGTGAGGATTGAGGAAGATTGAGAATTATAATCAGAGTTTGGAGTAGCTTAATTTTACCTTTTTCTTCTATTGGGATGTTTAAATACTGAATAATTACTCTGTTTGGCAGTATAGAAAAATTAACCAGTCAAAAGCAACAAATTTCATATGCTCAACTACCAACATAGCTAGTTTGTAAATAGATATATCCATGAATTTTGATTAGTAGTTTTTTTTTTTTTAATACATTTTAAATGAGAATGGAGGAATTTGAATTCTGGAAGTCTTTGTTCAAAACACAAGATAATACCATTTGGCCTAAAGTCATTAGCATGATTCATACTTAGTACGTTAGTTACAAACTCATTGTTTGTTGGTTGTATAAGTACATGCTCTGCTAGCACCAGATCAACTTTATTATGAGTAATAATACGATGGAAAATGCTCTTTTATTAATTTGATAGGAGCACTTCTCTCCAAAAAACACAGTACATGCACTCTTTACAGCATATATGAGTACAGTCCAATGCTAGCAGGCTCCACTGACGGACTGACTTCATTTTTCCAGCAAACTCTGGATATTAACCTTGCTTGCTCTACTTTTTTTTTTTTTTTCTTTCAACATGCAACATTCAATTTGATGTATTGTTCATGGATGAGAAACCTTGTAAAGAGGGAGAACCAAGTAGAATATATGCTTAATGTTCCATTATTTTAGGACTATATAGTGTATAGCGTCCTTGTAAAATCGCAGCGCACACATAGATATTTACCACAAGAGAGTGGATGGTGCATGCGTGTTGATAGCTAGTTATCTAAGGTTAACTCTTATACTATTGATTTAAAACTCGAAAGTTGAAACAACTTAGGCAATAAGCACTATGGCCTTTCCTAGCCTTTTGTTTGAGTAGTGCCATAGGCACCAAAAAAATGTACTGGATTTTTCACACCCATCTCACAAGCATTCACCCCAGGCCTGGCACTGCAATACAAAAGCAATAAGTTGTGAAAAATTCGGTGCATATTTTTGGTACCTTTAGCAATTTCCTTTTTGTTTACATTTCTTTTCTTTCTCTTATGCTTTCCAAAATTTGGGGACAACCCCTGCTTTAGGTTCAGTTGCCAATTTGCCATTTATCATGGTATATTTGGCAGGAATTGAGATTATTTGGCGAGCCATATGAGTGCTGGTTGAGTTATGGATTGTTGTTTAAGTCATACAATAAATAGTACTAACAAATAGGAGAAGTTTCTGCAAAAATTGTTTCTTCTTTTAGAGTGAAAAACAAATTTGAAGTCTGGTTTGAGGACAAATTCAAAGATGAAACCTATGTGAACTGATGGAATACCTTGACAACTAACCAGGGAGGTATGCCAAGAATATACTCGGGAGATGGTAAAGCTAGCTTACAAGTTGATGGAACTTATTGCTCTGAGCCTAGGCTTGCCAGCAGATAGGTTCCATGGCTTCTTCAAAGATCAAACCAGCTACATCCGACTCAATCACTATAATCCTTGCCCTGCCCCTCACTTAGCTCTAGGTCTTGGTAGACACCAGGATAGTGGGGTCTTGACCATCCTTAACGAAGATGATGTTGGAGGATTGGAAGTGAAGCGGAAAACAGATGGAGAGTGGGTTCGAGTCAAATCCGCGCCGGATGCTTATATCATCAACATTGGTGACACTACTCAGGTACCATTTTCAATTAATCAAATTAAGATTCTAAGTACAACATGTTTGCTGTCAAATACCAATTACTGGGTGCATGGTTGACTTAAAAACCCAAGAACCATTTACAAGCAAAGTTCTTCCTTGGAAAATTGAGAGAGTATAAGTTGATAACATTATCGTATTTGACATAAGTGTGCATCTACACTCTGTACAATTCCTAAAGATAAGAATATGTATAATAATTTTTTGTCTACTTTTCTATCTATGCATATATACAAAACATATTGATATAATTACTAGTCCAATTAAATTAATACCATCCCTATATTGGAATTGGTATGTATTTGGGGGCTTTTATTATAGACCAGTTTCACTCAGAGAAGGAAAATTATGCAGGTTTGGACCAATGACGGGTATGAAAGTGTGGAGCATAGGGTGGTGGTGAACTCAGAGAGGGAAAGGTTCTCCATTGCATTTTTCTTACACGCATCATCCTACACCATGGTTGAGCCCTTGGAGGAGCTGACAAGTGAGCAAAACCCTGCTAAATATAGGGCATACAGCTGGGGCAAATTTATAACTCACAGAAAGCGGAGTAATTTCCAGAAACTCGGTGTTGAAAACGTCCAAATTAGTCATTTTAAGATATCAAAGTAAGCTGTATTGTCTATTGGCAACTGACAAGCAATAACATTCAGCTTCTTGTAGAGTAATATATATGTTGTACACAAGAGTTGAGACTTTAGAAGCATAATGTGATTCCTCTCAAGGACGAGCAATTCTGTAAATAATAACTGGTTAATATGCATTAATAAACTTGCCTTATATGGCTAGAAGTTGAAGTTATTGCTTGATGCTGGTGCATCAGCGTAGTAATTTCATAAAACTTGATATCTGAATAAACCCAAATTTATCATATCTGGGGTATCCGAATGCAAGTGTTAATATGTTTTGATAGTTTATCTTAATATCGCAATTGTATCACTCTCATTTGAAGTTCAGTTCTGTATTGGACACCCCCTTATTCGTTTACATTTATTTATGTACTAAAATTTTAAAATAACAGAAATTATTAAAATTTTACATTTTATTCCTTTAAATTTTAATATTCACCATCTGTCACCAACTTAGATTTTTTCAGCAATAGTCTCTCACATACATTATGAATTTTTTGAGATAGAAATACACGGCAGAAAATTGGGTTAGAAAAATTGACGTTCTGACTGGGATGACCAAAAAATTGTGTGTTTTGATCAGAATGCTAGAAAAGTATTACATTTGCCCGTTCTATATTTTCAGTTGTTTTTTGGACACTGTAAAATTGTGTAAAATGGTCTGTGTGCAACACTTATTTCCCTATTCTAAATCCAATTTGAACTCTATGTTTGTATAAAGCCGTGATAGGCTTGGTGGTTTAGCTGTATCTGTACTAATTTAATTGAGCATTAGTTGATGGGTGAATAAATACCCTCTGTGTCGATATTTTCAAAAGCATTGTTCTACTATAGGTGTTATCTTATCTCTTATCTCATTGTTTTAGGATAGCTTAAGTTTATCTATATCTCATTGTTAGATTGGAATTTCTATCATGTAAAGGTCTTTATAAGGAGCATGAATAAAGTCCGTTTCGGTCCATTTAAGAATGGGAAAAAACATTAGATAGTTTGAAACTTTGAAGTGGTCACTGGGTTGTGGGCCTTGTGGCAACTATTTTACTTGACAGCATTCCTTGTTATATTTGATTGCCCGCTTATTCCTTTTCATGGTGGGTTGAAAATCTGCACCAATTAGCTGCAGTTAAAAACGTATCTATAATGTATGTTGTATTTAAAAAAAGAAAAGCTACGTTCACAACATTTTTACAATAATTTCACAACAAATCATAGGTGGTTAGTTGTTATTAGTTCAAATTTGAACCTAATACTAAGATTGTTTTTTTGCCCCCACAATAACAACCAGTAACAACCTGCCACTTAGAATTTGTTGTAAAAATATTGTGAAAATGTTGTGAATATATCATTTCTCATTTAAAAATAGTTTTAAATCCCATTGACCAGCATAAATATTTTTGAGCTTCAAAGAACTTTGAACTTCTTCTATCGCATTGAGCTTCAAATCATACTGAGCTGCAACTACACTTTTAGAAGAAAGCTTGTTAATCATTCGAGTTAAAAAGCTGGGAAAATGATCATCCCCTCCATTTGCTTTGAAATGGAGAAAGTACATTTTATGATAAAAATTTTACAATTAACAGATTCTTTTTTTTTTTGGGAAACTACAATTAACAGATTCGATAACGAACATATAACCAAATTCTATCCAACTTCCTCTTTTAATATAAACTAGTCACTATCCATTTTCTTGCACAGAATAGTTAATTAAAAATTATATATATATATATATATATATATATTTATTTATTTTGAATCAACCTCATCAATTCATTTAAAAGCAATGAGGTTAAAATAAATGGATAATTACCTTAAAGATTACATTTGTATATTTGTACCTTTCACGCTTTAAGACTTTCACTTAAATTCAGCCAGACCGAAGTGGACCGAAATGCTACTTTAATGTGACTCAATAGGAACATAAAAACAATAAATAACATGCTTAAGTTTTTTTTTTTTTTTTTTTTTAAGAAGAATATGCTTAACATTTTAGATATTACAAATTTGAGATCTTTTCTTTTTAAATATTGGATTTAGAATACTTTCAACTCAAACCTGTCTTTTCCCATTATGTAAGTGCACAAAAATGCCGAATGGACCAAATTGAACAAATGGACCAAGGTTGATACAAAAGGATCGAATAGGACCAAAATGGACCAAATAAGATGGAATGGGACCAAAGTGGACTGAACAAGACCGAATAGGATCAAAGTGGACAGAATAGACCCAATATGACCAAAGTGGAAAGAACGGACTGAATTGGACCCAAATGGACCGAATAGATAGAATTAGACCAATGTGGACCGAAATTGACAGGATAGGACCAACTAGATCGAAATGGACCGAAGTGCACCAAATAGAACCTAATAAGACTGAATTGGACCAAATAAGACCGAATCAACTAAATAGGACCAAAGCAGACTGAATAGAACCAAAGTAGACTGAATGAACCAAGTAGAACCAAAGTGACCAAATAAGACCAAATGGACCGAATAGGACTGAAGTGGACGAAATAGGACCAAAATGAACCAAATAGACCAAAAGACTAGGCTAGTATGGCTTGTTAGAGTGTATACTACAATATATTAGTTATTAAAGAGCTAGAATTCTAACCTAGGGTCAGGACCTATGGGCCAAGGGACAATCTCAGATAGACAATTTATACGAAGCGTAAGCCTCCCAAAAGGTGACGAAGGCGTGCAAAGGTTTCCTCGGGCCAGATAAAGATTGGCCACGTGGATAAGCTCACACTAACCCATCAATTTAGGATCCGCTAGACAAAGATTTACCACATGGATAAGCTTGCACTAACCCGTCAATTTGGGATCCAATTCGGGGTTTTCCTTGGGAGGTATCGGGAATAAATTAGAATGGAATAATGCACAAAAAAAAAAAATTTATTTTTAAATTTGTAAATATTAGTCTTTAGACACCTAAAGTATTTTTTTTATATGCATTTCCTAATAAATATAAAACGTATTATCAAAAGGTTTGAATTTTATTGCATTTTTTTCCCCTATGCTAGTTTGTTTTATTTTAATTTATTACATTTATTTTATGTGGATGACTCTAGTGGAATATGCATGATTTTTATTAATAAGTAAATTAGATTATATGTAAAAAGTTAATCTATAATCTACTTATTTAATATTCTGAAACCAAACGGGTTGAAAAAGAACCACACAACTTTGTAAGTTTCAAATCTTATTTCAAGTCCATATTATATAAGGACCAATTTATGCTTTTGAAACTCTACAACGAAATTAAAATATTAAAGAAAACTTTAAAGAACAAACATGTAGTATATTGAATAAATAATCAACTGAATGAGACAAGTTTGGCTCCAAGCACTTATATGTGCAATGCGCATTACTTATTTAATCCAACCAACCAAGTGAACCATATGCACTGCACATGACGCACAGGACACATCATTTTTCTATTGAACATGTTTAGAGCCAAACCTTTTCTGACTGAAAATTCATATATTATTTTCCTTAACGCTCCGTTTGTTTCAATAAAAAAAACCTTATGTGAAGATAGTTTTTTGCATTTTCATTTGTTATCAAGATAACAAAATGGTATTAACCAATCACTCAATGACTAAATTAACTTAAGAATTGCCTAGCTACGAAAGCAAGAATGCATGATGAAATGAACTTAAACATTCATATACAACTGGTTCTAGCAGGTGGGGTCAGTTGCCTGTAAGTTTTACTAGCTAGAGAAGCAAGTCCAAATGGCTCTTCTTTAGAAATGTTCCCTTATCCAAAATAAATGTATAGCCACATAGTTGGTACCCACTTTGTGACTCCTACATTAACTTCTGAAAGTTAACTGACTAAACACACATATATCAGCTCTGCAAATAGATAGAAAGGGAATAAAAGGCAAAACATGGAATGAGATAATATGTAACGCCTACGATAAGGAAGACAGCTATATGTATATGTGTGCATGTTTGTGTGTGTATCTGTGTCTTTGTATATCAACAAAGAATGCACCACTTTACACTATATTTTCAATAAAAATTCAGGGCCAATGTTTGCACTTCCTACCTTTGGGAATTTACCATTCAATCTTTGATCTGTGAATGGAAGTTCCTTAACAACCACAACACGCCATTTCCCAATAAATCCATCCTGACCAATTTTCTTCCTCTCTGATTCCTGAGCACTCAGAGTAATATCATCCCAGAAAGCAACATAGCAAACCTGAATCCATTCAAAACATTCTGCATATAAGTTAAATGAAATTGCAAGCTACATAGCTATTAAGACAGACTTCTAGATGTAACCTTTCTAATTTATGCTCTTGACATTCCAATAGGTTGATGAAAATTATCTCCACCACCAAATGCACAAGTGATGCGGGAGACACAAGAAGATTATTATTTAGTATTATTTATGTTTGCAAGCCCATTGTATTTTTATGTTTTAAGTCCTATTAGTTTATTGGGCTTTTAGTTATTGGGCTTTTAGTATTTTAATTTAGAAGTAAGGTTATTTTTGTAATAAGGCAATTAGGGTTTCCTAGCCAATTAGAATTAGGGTTTAGTAATCCTATATAAACAACCTATTGTACTCCTTGAGGAGATAGCTGATATTTTGATGAATGAAAACAATGGCCGTTTGGTCTTTCTTTGATCTGGTGCTGACTCCAGGTCTACCCTAGGTGCTGACTCCTAGTGGTTTCCCCGCTTGGTGCTGACTCCAAGCAAGGCTTAGGTGCTGACTCCTAAGTCATATCCTTTTATTTTATTGTTGTTTCAATTTTATTCTGGTTGTCCTGCGTCAACAAGTAGACACGACTACTTCACAACGTTCCATGTAATTTTTGTCTTCATTAGAAATTTCAAACCCTCCATAGTCACAGTAAAAACCACAACGTACCACAGCAGTTTCATTCACCTTTAAGTAAAAAAATTTCTAATGAAATGAGCAATGCCTAGCATACAAGGAAACTAATTTCAGTGTATGTATAGGGTTCAAAATTCATCACGTTTTATGGTTAAAGGATTTCCTTGTATGTATAGGGTTCAAAATTCATCACGTTTTATGGTTAAAGGAGTTTCCAGTTTCCACAAAAAATTCAAGAGAGTTCTGTATTTTAGTTCATCTTTTAAATGAGAATGAGCATCTATTGCCCTAGACCAAGTCAAATTTATTAAGATGAAGCTTAGAACCTTGAAACTTTTCTCTCTTTGATCAAGCGTTTGATTTCCAGTAAATAAATTAAATACGTGGTTTCTGTGAGCTGCTGAGACAGGATACCCTCAGCAATCATATTTAAGTCACAATCTCTGTTAACCTACCTTCCTCACACCAATAAAAGGCATTACAACATACAAAATAGATATGAGCTTGCCAACAGAGAAAAACTAAAAATCAAACAAAAACGCAAGATAAAAGGACAAGAATGGCACTGAGAGTTTCAAGCCCTCATTAAGTAATTCCGGAATTTAAAACTGTACAGGAAACCAACGCCTAAGAAAAGCAGTTACAGTTATTATGATTGCAAGAGTAAATAATGAAAGCAAGAGGAAAAGAAAGCTAAACACCAAATCAAACCATGTTTCTTAAGCTGCGAGGCACCAAAATAAAAAATCATGCTTCCAAAATACCAACATTTAAGTGGCAATCCAAACTGGAAATGGAACTGCCAATACATGATAACTAGGTTCCCCGAAAAGCAAGAAACATCAATAAAAATACGAAAATAATATAGATGTACAGGCACTAGATGAAAGCTCAAATCCTTGATGGCTCCGACATTGACTTCCCACATGAGCAAACTGAAAATCATAGAATCACAACTACATAGTTTGGGACAACTTTAAATTATAAAGAAGAAGGAAAGAAGAGCAAAACCAAATCAAACATAGCCAAAGCACCATTACCCCTAAAAGTAAATAAAACCAGACAATGCAGCCTGAGAAGACATCCAAGCTGCACTAATAGTAATATAGATTTTTTTTATATAAAAAAATTCTTAAGT
Source organism: Quercus aquifolioides (assembly GCA_019022515.1). NCBI lineage: Eukaryota > Viridiplantae > Streptophyta > Magnoliopsida > Fagales > Fagaceae > Quercus > Quercus aquifolioides. Next base: position 43,849,411 of record CM032332.1, on the reverse strand, counting down.
TAAAAATATGCATCATTATTTTTTTTTTTTAAATGACAGCAAGGAAAATATATATATCTATATATATATAAGCGAAAATCCCCAAAAAAAAACACACACACACACAGCAGCAAAGCCAATAAGGTTTTGATAAGTAACTATAATCAATATAAAATTCTTTCCTTTCAAAAATATAAAAGTCAGTCATACTAATGGGAAAAGTACCAATATGAGATTATTGAGAAAACAAAACAGAAGCCTGATCTCAGCCCCAATGTCAGTCCAACAAATTGTTTTTCTAATTTTAGGAGAAGTACAAAAAAATCAAGAAATAAAGAAAGCTTATTGCCTAAGGTCCCCATCCAACTTCATTGCCTGTGAAGATATACAGCATTACATTTTTTTGAACACAAGAATTAAGTTAAACGAGTCATAGAACCCCAAAATATCCCCTTGCACAGTCCAACCAAACAATTTTTTTTTTTTCAAGTAATAAAAATCCATATAACTTTGAAACCCTATACAGAACACATAAGGAAGCACAGACCTTTACTTTTCTGACATTTAAAGAGCAGCCATGTTGAAAGAATACAACTGCTCATCATATTATTGCCAATAACAATGAATCATGAATTTATTATCTTAAGTATGAAAAATTTGTCATAAGTGCAAGCCAATGGCAATAGAAAAGGAACCAGGACAATCATGCTGAGCAGTTCTAGAGTTTATTAAAGCCAGACAAACGCAGCTTGAAATGCACACAATGCAATACCAATTTTCATTTACAAAATGAATTTAGATTCTTGAACACATAATAACCTGCTAGACAACAAGGCAAAGGAAAGTTTACATATTTGTACTCCTAATGAAGAGAACCAAATCGATCTATTGCTGCAACATACAGGCCTTCAAAAACTGCCAAGCAAGATAATCCATTAAATAAATTGAAAAAGGGACATGATCATGTTCAAAGGATCATTACATTAAAATACTCATAAGCAACACGTGAAATCAAAAGAGAATGATAAAATAAAAAAATAATAATAAAAAAATAAAAAATTGCTTATAACCTAAGAGCAAGAAAGATTAAAGACTTCTACACACTCTGTTGCACAACTAAATCACAATTTCCCCTCCTGCAAACGCATCGAGATTCGAGACTTTAGACCAACAACAAACCGCAGGACATAAAGATCCAACAATACAAGAGAAAATTATATAACTTTGAGACCCTACCAACTCACCTATAGAGCGGACATAAGGAAGCACAGCCGCACACTTCTTAGGCATTTAGAGAACAGCAAGTCTTTAAAGCATGCAGATCTTATATTTTATATGACTGCCAAATCATAAGAGGTAGAGCAAATGACCAAATTCACGACTGAAATCCCAAGTTATAAAAAGTATTGGTAAGTGCAAGTAGATGGTAGTAGAAACGGGAACCAGTGCTAATGTTATGAATTATGATGCAAATACTAAGACTCAAATTAAAACCGTTTAATTCACATAAAGCCAAAGTGCTACAAGATAAATACAAGAAAGTTGGAATCACTTTCGCCTCTTGTAAGCAATCAAAATTAAATTACCAACATTGTGTTAAAAAAAACCACAAAGAGAGCACCACCAGCTTATAAAGACCTGTCAATTCTTGGTGATCAAGGATACCAGAGGTACGATCCTATAGAACAGATCCTGTTCAAGTAAGGTCGTGACCTGTCAATTCTTAACATAGATGATACCAGAATCTTTGAACCTGGTGAAAGAAGCCCCCTCTAACGGTAAATCAACTAAATAATTATCTCTATAAAATCCAAGAATGCAAACATAGCTAGGCTAAAAGACTCACAGCCAAGCCTCTCACTTGGGTATCTGATAATGTAGCAAAAACTAAAAAATAGTGGCAATAGAAGCCTGTTCTCAACCCAATTTCAGTCCAACAAATTGTTTTTCTAACTCATATATATCTTACTCCAACACTTAAAACTTCAAATTATAGAAAAGGAATAATGAAATCAAGACATAAAGAGAGCTTATTACCTGAGGTCCCCCATCAAACTTTGCCAACCAAGTTGATATACAGCATGAAATTTTTTAAACACAAGAATTGGGGCATAAAGCCATAAGCCCCAAAATATCACCCCCACATAATCCAACTATACAAACCACATCCATTGAAGTTAAAACTTTGAAGCAACACACAAGGAAGCATAAACCTGTATTGTTTTGGAATTTAAAGAGTAGCCATGTTTAAAGAATGCAAATGTTTAATCTATATGATTGCCCAATAATGAATCACAATTTATTATATTTATTTTCACTATATAGACCAAAGCTCTAATAGACATAATAGGTGCGACAAAGAAGATCTTAAGTTCTAAAGTTGTCATGAGTGCAAGTAGATGGCAATAGAAAAAGGAACCAGGACAATTATGTTGAGCAGTGCTGGAGTTTATTAAAGCCAATCAAATGCAATTTAACATACACACAATGCAAGCAGCAATTTTCATTTACAAATTGAATTTTAAATACTTGGAACACAAAATAACCTGCTAGACAACACTAAGGGAAGAGACAGTATATATATATATTTGTGCTTCTAATAAAGAGGATCAAATTGATCTAGAAAGGCGGACATCGATCCAACATACATGCCTTAAAAAATCTGCAAAGAAATAAAGTCCATAAAATAAATTATACAAGGGACAAGATCATGTTCAAGGGTAAAAAACGTGAAATAAAAAGAGAATGATAATCAAAAGAGTTCTACACACTCTTGCTGCAAAAGTAAATCATTATTTTCCTCTAGTAGACACATCATGATCAAAGCCTTTTGAATGTTCAATTTAGTGTGTAAAACACCTTGAACGTTTAGACCCCCAAAATACAAATTACCAATTCAAGCTTATTATCAAACAATGTATGTGCGGAATAAGAAAATAAGCTAAAACAGAATTGATAAAACAATCTAAACCAAATAAAATCACAACCACAACAGAAATTAAATGGCAAAAATTAAGGAAAGAGAGATGCAAACACAAAGACAACACAGTGATATATTATCGAAGAGGAAACCAAAGTCCTTGGCATAAAACCTTTCCGCCGCCCTCCAAACGGTCAATAATCCACTAGAGAATGAAGTTGGGATACATGAACAGCAGAAGACCCTCCAAGCCTAATCTACCCAGTGTACCTAAGTCATCCAAGCTTCTTGCTCCAACGAGGTTACGCTGAACCTTTGTCTTCTCTAGCTTATCAGATCCCGCTATAGCCCATAGCATCAACCAATATCAATTGGTTTCTTCCTAACTGCTTTCCAAGCACCCAAATAACCTTCTCACAAATATGGGTATGGTGAGAAAATGATTTGGCTAAATGTACCTCTCAAGGATATAACAATGGAGAGGGTAAGAGTAGAGGAATTTGGAGAATCAAGGATGAAAATTGGGGATGAGTCAATCTTGTTTTTCTCTAGGATTTCTCTCAAAATTCTCTCTAGAAGCTCTCTACAATACGTGGGTATAAGAGGTATTTATACTAGTGTGTGTTTGGAATGCAAAAGGTCAGTTTTCCCTAAACAGAGTGATCTAGCGACTTGATTGAGTCGCAAGTCTAAGTCGCGAGCTAATTGCCAGGCCAGATTGGAAGTTTTGTCCTGTAGTGCTCCAGCTAGCGTCACTCTTCAGTTCCTCTGCATGCTTCACACGTGTGCCTCCTTTGGCGATTTGCCAATTACGAGCCAGTCACGAGATCCTGCTAAGTGCACACTCTTGAGCTTTTCTTCACTCTCTCACACACTACTCTTACATGATTCCCACCTAAATACAAGGTTTTTAAATGCTGAATTACAAGCAAATTAGCACGGAATAAATCCAACAAAATGGTTGAAGAAATTCAACCTTACACCTTTGAACTAGCATCAAATAGCAGGACATAATGAAACTCTAGAGTTTAGCACAAACTAAAGAATTCAAGTAGATACATTAATCTTCACATGTTAGGGAGAGAATGATGAGATAAACTGATAAAAAGAGATTATTGCCATAGGTCCTTATATAAAAATTCAAGACTTCTATGCACTCTGTTGTAAACTAAATCACCATTTCCGCTACTGTAGAAACATCAAGATTGTAAATCACAATTTCCCCATCTGTAGAAACATCAAGCTTCAATCATTCTGACTACCAACAAATAGCAAGATATAATAAACCTTCAGTTGCAGGCTGACGAAAATGACATCGATGATGAAATAGACAACAAATAGCAAGACTTCAATTAATAAAATGAAGCCGCAGGCTGACCAACTAAAAAAACATGCAAGCAGAAACATAATCATTCAGCTATTATGAAGAGAATAGTGAAATAAATTGATAAAGAGAGATTATTTCCTTAGGTCCTCATAAAACACCATCCAAAGTAAACATATTAAACAGACTAATTTAGGGGTAACAAAATTATAAAAAGCTTCTCTTGTATTTAGAGAATGGCTATTTTTAAGGCAAAAAGACAAGATAAAGCAAAAATCTATATTATTTACCCTCAGCAACCATCTTAAGGTCACAAACTTTGTCATTTACCTGTCCCACAACAATAAAAGCCATTACCATATTCAAATTGAACAAGACAAGACTGAGAAACAAGAATTGCAAGGGAAATTTCAAACCCTCACTACATAAGATAGAATTTATAGCAGTCCAAAAACCAAAGCCTGAGAAATGCAATTATAGGTCCATGAATTAGAAAATTAAGACGAGCCAAAAATTGTATAGTTCTAATGATTGCAAGAGACTACAGACCAAAAAAAATATTCTTGTAGACATATGAGGAATAGACTTTTGTCATGCACTAAGAAAGCAAAACAACTAATAAAAAAACTACAATATTTCAGTAGAAACCAACAATTATAAAGATAAATTATTCTAACTATAAAAGCCCCGGTTTTCTCTATTGCCAAATATTTGATGACAACGATATCAATCAACAACAATCCAAGTTCACAATAATGACACAAATATAATGTTAATTCCACGTAATTCCCAAAAAGTCCAACTAATATAGGAGAAGAGAAAGCAGAACCTGTATTGTTTTCCCTCTACAACCATATTTAGGTCACACAAACCCTAATGACACAAATATAATGCTAATTCCACGTAATTCCAAAAAAGTCCAACTAATCTAGGAGAAAAGAAAGCAGAACCTGTATTGTTTTCCCTCTACAACCATATTCAGGTCACACATAGTTATATTCTTGCCCCAATCCACTAAGAGGCTTTGTTGGATTTGCCTGTGAATTCATTATTGAGGTTGCAAATGCAGAATGACCAAAAATTTAAATAACCCATCAAGAAAAAGGAACAAAATTGCAATAGATGTTGAAAACCCTCACTCAATGAGACTATAATTATAATCCTCCTATGAAAGCCAGTCACAGACCCAAGTATAAGAAAGAATTAAAACAAGAAAAAAAAATATCCTTCAAACTCTTATCACTGTAGCAGAAATAAAATAAAATGGGAGGAAAGGAAAGCATATTGCCAAATTAGATTCCACGACTTAACCTACTAAGTACCAATATATATATAACCTGCTTCCTGCATAAACACAATAAGTATCTGTTGGGAAATTTAGACCCCGGTTGATAGAATTAACAAGTTTTAAACCCAAGTTATAAATTAGATTTATTATGAATAAAACTTGTTAAAACAAACAAACAAACATCAATATCATGTCAAAATCATGCAGCAGAAAAATAAATAAGACAAGATATGATGACCCAGGAAAACCAATGAAACCAACCAGTTTCACAGTAAAAAACCTGGGGGGAAACATTCCTGAAAAGCAATCCACTATAGTAAAGAGAAGTTTTAGATCTAGTACAAAACCTTTGTCCTTAGACTCTACAATCCCCGTAGATGAACTCACAGCAGAAATCTTCTACCGCTTTAGAACCTCTGAACTCTTCAATATATGAACGCCACCCTTTTTGTTGCACGGATCCCAGTACGTAACTAACTCCTTTGCACGAATCCTAGTACGTGACTCACTCACCAACTTGAGGAAGAAGAATGTTGGCTACAAAGTTCTTCACTTCATCAACAATGAAGATTAAGAAGCACTTGGTTACAAAACCCTAAGGCGTAAAGATGCAGTAACTTCTTTCAGAGAGAATAAGGCATCGGTCACCTTTTGCATATATTCTCCTTGTATTCTCTTATGTGACAGCCTCTAAAATAAGCCTTATATAGGTCTAAGGTTGTGAGAAAAGAAACCCTGCACAAATATAAAAGTCTGGCCCAAAAATCAAATTTGAAAATTCTGATTTCCATAACCTCGATAGATAGAAGGTGTCGAGGAGGTGTTGAGATTTAAACCTCGATAGATAGCTAGGTGTCGAGAAGCTGTTAAGGGGACAGGAGCTTTCTCGATCTATCCACCAGCTGTCGAGAAGGTATCGAGATTGCGATAAGAATCAGTTGAAGAGCTCGATAGATAGCCTAGCTATCGAGAGGTGTCGAGAAGCTGTCGGGCTATCTGTCCGCAGGTGTCGAGCTATCTGTCCAGCTTTATTGAACACCTTTTCTTCACTTGTTTCTTAGTCCAATCTTCATGACTTTAATACTACACTTGAACAACATGTCCCTTGAAGTATTAAACACATCTTAGATCTACCTAAATACAAGTAAAGTGCGTTTTGTCAAAGGATTAGCCAATTACACAAAATGTGTCCTTAACAATCTCCCCCTTTGGCAATCCGTGACAAAACCACAACAAACAAATGAATATATGAGAGAAGTCATAAATCACTCAACTCATATTCACTTATTGAATACAATAAAATCTATCCTAACACAAACTCTTGAAAAACTTTGCAAGAAGAGAGTTTATGGCAAGTAGACTTTGACAACTTGTTTTTCTGAAACATTTTAAACAAAACTCATCAAGGCATCTTAGTATGAAACAGAAATAATAGATTGCATATAAATAAAGAAACATGTGTATAAAGATAGAAAAGAAACAACAAATGTAAAGGTAAGTGAAGAAAACATACATTAGCATATAAAGAAGATAAGCACAATGTATGTAAACAATGGTCACAAGACCCAATGTACAAGAAGAAGGAAGTAAGCACTCCCCCTAACAAGATGAAACACATCTCTCCCTTACAAAGGAATGTATTTCTCCCCCTAACATGTAGAATCTTAAACAAACACCACAAAGTCTCCACAATTTCTCTCCCTTTTTGTCATGATTGACAAAGAGTACAAGAATTTAGAAAACTTCACCCGGGAAACATAAAGATGATCAAGGATGATCAAAGAGGTACAAAGAATCCATATAAATGCATGAATGTAATGAAACAAGATGCTATGGATGACAAAATAAAAGAAGGATGCAAAATATGTGAAAAACAAATCTCTCGACAAGAAAAAAAGTTAAGCACATAGATCTCAGAAACACACACACACACTAAACAAGTCTAACCAATTTATATTTCAAAAACAAGTCAAGACAGTTTAGTGAGTATACATTAACACATGTAAAAACTTGTGATAGCCAAATCACATTGTACCTGCACATGTATCAAGAGTAGCAAAGAATATTGCGTGTTATGTGTGAAAAAACATCGCAAGATTACATATGTGTATACATGTTATGACGATCTGGGATATGAGAAAATAACTTTAACTCAAACACAATCATAACTGTTTGATGGGGACTATCACTTTCGAGGTACATCCTATAACTCCCACATCTCCTAGAAAACACGCTTGCAATCATATTTAAAGCATTTTAATCTTTTTGCTTTTTATTTTCTTTGCATATTTTCTTTTAAGCATATCATGCATGGGCATATATAAGAGAGAAAAGAAATACCCAACATGTTAAGCATAGACATTGCACTTTTACTATGCCGAAGCATACAAATATCTTTGACACTACACTTTTGCTATGCCAAAGCATACACTTTGACACTGCACTTTTGCTATGCCGAAGCATACAGGTGTCATATTATGATTGGCGGGTAACAATGGTGAGATGATCATTTATGCCTTTCTCTTAGGATTTTCTAGTCCTACTTGTCAAAAAGAGAGTGATATGAGTGTTAAGTCCAAGAGATAACTTAATCTTACTCATCACAAACAAGAGCCACAAAGCTCACTTTCTTAGTTGTGCATAGAGATGCTCATCTAAGCTACAAAAGATACAAAGTTTAGAAAACCTTATTTCAATGGCCATCCAAGGTACACAAGTACCAATGTACACAAAACACACACTGTTTTTGTATTTTTCTGATTTTTCCTTTTTATTTTTATTTTGAAAACAAAACAAAATAAAAACTAAACAACCAAACAAAAACAGACAAACAACATGAAAGCAGAAAGAAAGATGCAAATGCATGAAGGCATGATAGAAATATGCAGATGCATGAAAGCATGATTCCAAAAGCAGATAAGAAATCAAGTAAAGAAAGTCCTACTTTAGATAGAAAGAATTAAAGCAGAGGACAAACAGAAAAGACAATTAAGTCTTAGGCTCCTTTCTCACCCACACAACATGAGTCTTTGGCCGTGAAGATGAAAAGGCACGAGTCCTAGTATGACTACTAAAGGACATAGAAGAATTAAAATTCTCCTGAAATTGAGTTAAAAAGCTCAAAGCTTTTAATAACTCTCCAAACAAAGGTGTAGGTCCTTGAGGGGAAACCCGTGACCATTTGGACAACTGCTTATGAGGATACAACTTAAAGCAATTAGGACGAATGTGTCCAGAAACACCACAATGGTGACAAACATGAGGTCTAACAAAGGATTTAGAATTAGTCAAATCAGTTTTGGATTTCATACCTTTATTACCTTTCTCAGATTGTGGCACAAAGACAGTCCTTGATCCAGAAGCCATGGAAGAGGAGGGGATGGAGGAAATAGCATATCCTAAGCCAGTTTTATCAGAACTAGGCTTTTGAGCACTCAATGCCTCATCAAGCTTTGCACTAGACATCCTCTCTATTTGAGTTCTAGCTTGACTAAGCTCAATCTCAAGATTCTTGACCTTCTCTTCTAATGAGGTGTTCTCCACAATAAGAGTCTCAACTAACCTTGTAGTCTTATCTAGTTTGACTAATAGATCAGCCTTTTCAGTTTTTACCTCATATAGCTCTTTTCTACAAAGATGAGAAGTCTTTTCAGATTTTATGAATTCAGTGCATAGCTTATCATAGGCTTCCTGAAGGGTCATCTTCTTAGGTACTTCATCATCAAAAGAATTCTCACTGTCACTAGCACTCTCCACAATCACCTTATCGGTTGAGGCAACAAAGGCCATAATGTGACGACATTCATTCACAAACTCATCAGAAGAGTCATCCTCAGTATCACTCCAGGTAGCAACCAACCCTTTATCTTTTGACTCCTTGGTCTTTTCCTTCATGAGGTAGTTTGGACACTCTATCCTCATATGACCAAAACCTTTGCACTCATGGCATTGAATAAGGGGTTTCTCATTCTTGCCCTTCCTAGAGGATTTAGGTTTCCTAGGAGGTTTGCCCTTATCCTTTTTCCTAAACTGAAGAAGTTTGATAATCTCATCAGTTATGAAGGTTAGATCATCATCCTCATCTTCACTTTCATCTTCCTCATCTTCACTTTCATCTTCGTCTTCAGAGTCCTCAATCTCTTCCTCTATACCCTTGAGAGCCAAGTTTTTACTCTTTCCACCTTTTCCCATTGAGCCTAATCCCATCTCATAGGTTTGAAGGTTCCCTACAAGCTCAGTCAAAGGAATTTGATCAATGTCCTTTGCTTCTTCAATGGCAGTGATCTTGGCATGGAATCTTTCAGGTAAGGACCTAACAATTTTCCTAAAAATTTTAGATTCTACTATAAATTCTCCAAGGTTGAAAGCAGAATTCACAATATCCTTGAGTTTAGCATAAAACTCATCAAAGGTCTCATTCTCCTCCATCCTTATTACTTCAAAACTGCTAGTGAGTTGTTGAAACTTCACAGTCTTTACTACCTTGGTACATTCATAGGTGGTCTTAAGAATGGTCCATGCTTCCTTGGCAACTTCTGTGGATGATATTTTCTTGAATTCCTCATTGGTTACCCTACAAAACAAAGCATTCAAAGCCCTACTGTTGAAATTTGCCGCTATGATTGTTGCATCATCCTAGTCGACCGGCACTTCCTTTGGCTTAATCCAGCCAACTTCAACAGCTTGCCATACATGTTCACCTAGAGCCTGCAAAAAAACTTTCATACGAACTTTCCAGCACGCATAACTAGTTCCATCAAATAAAGGAGGAATCAAAAGAGATTGTCCACGATCCATGATAACGGGGGGTCAAGGATCATACTCAGGAAATTAATCCAATCAGAGTGAACCCGCTCTGATACCACTTATTATGAAATTTAGACCCCGGTTGATAGAATTAACAAGTTTTAAACCCAAGTTGTTAATTAGATTTATTATGAATAAAACTTGTTAAAACAAACAAACATCAATATCATGTCAAAATCATGCAGCGGAAAAATAAATAAGACAATATATGATGACCCAGGAAAACTAATGAAACCAACTAGTTTCACAGTAAAAAACCTGGGGGGAAACCTTTCCGAAAAGTAATCCACTATAGTAAAGAGAAGTTTCAGATCTAGTACAAAACATTTGTCCTTAGACTCTACAATCCTCGTAAATGAACTCACAGCAGAAACCTTCTACCGCTTCAGAACCTCTGAACTCTTCAATATATGACGCCACCCTTTTTGTTGCACGGATCCCAGTACGTAACTAACTCCTTTGCACGAATCCTAGTACGTGACTCACTCACCGACTTGAGGAAGAAGAATGTTGGCTGCAAAATTCTTCACTTCATCAACAATGAAGATTAAGAAGCACTTGGTTACAAAACCCTAAGGCGTAAAGACGCAGTAACTTCTTTCAGAGAGAATTAGGCATCGGTCACCTTTTGCATATGTTCTCCTTGTATTCTCTTATGTGACGGCTCTAAAATAAGCCTTATATAAGTCTAGGGTTGTGAGAAAAAAAACCTTATACAAATATAAAATCCTGGCCCAAAAATCAAATCTGAAAATTCTGATTTTCGTAACCTTGATAGATAGAAGGTGTCGAGGAGGTGTCGAGATTTAAACCTCGATAGATAGCTAGGTGTCTATCCACCAGCTGTCGAGAAGGTATCGAGATTGCGATAAGAATCAGCTGAAAAGCTCGATAAATAGCCTAGCTGTCGAAAGGTGTCGAGAAGCTATCAGGCTATCTGTCCGCAGGCGTCGAGAAGTGTCGAGAAGCTGTCGGGCTATCTGTCCGCAGGCGTCGAGCTATCTGTCCAGCTTTAATGAACACCTTTTCTTCACTTGTTTTTTGGTCCAATCTTCATGGCTTTAATACTAGACTCGAACAACATCTTCCTTGAAGTATTAAACACATCTTAGATCTACCCAATTACAAGTAAAATACGTTTTGTCAAAGGATTAGCCAACTACACAAAATGTGTCCTTAACAGTCTCAAATCAAATTGGATATGGTGGATGATCAATTCCCCTTAATGCCAAAAAAATCAACAGGAACAAGACAAGAAGACAGATGTAGAAACCTCATACCATTGGTGGCATTGGCATTGACTTCCCGCATGAGCAAACTGGAAAATACAGAGTCCTAACCACACAATTTAGGGCAACATTAAATTACATAATAGTACTTAAAAGCATGTTTCATTTAGAAGCAAAAAACCAAATCAACCTTAGGTCCATCCACCGCAAGCAAATGCAGCACCCCTACAATTAAATAAATCCTAATAGTGCAGCCTAGGAAGCACAAAATCCAAGCTAGAAAAAAAAGAAAAAGAAAAAAGGCAGCAGCATTATTATTTTAGAAAAAATTATTGGAAGAAAGAAAAAAGTCAGGCAAGTAGGTACAGGGGGAGAATAAAGATCAAACGTATGATCTAAAACATAGTGGCAAAAAGGTTATGATAAACAACAATAATCAATATAAAAAAAACTTTTTAAGTCGTAATAATGGGAAAAGTAGCTGTAGGGTTAGTTTTTGTAGCCCAAGCCCAAAGGATTTGGATTGTGAGCCCAATAAACCCACTACAATAAATTTGTAGAGAGTGGGTGAAAGAGCTGAGCTGGTTGTGACTTAAACCACAGTCAACTATGGTATTTAGGAATGAATTAACATGAGATCATGCTTGATAAGTTGAAGAAATGAAAGTCCGAAGAGGTTTATGATTAATTGAACAGTGATTACAGTTCTTAGAGCTACAGTAAAGCTTGTCTCTGTCTCTCCTTCTCTTTTTTCCGATCCCCATTATCAGCAGTTCTTTTCCTTTATATAGCATCATTTCCCATCATCTCCATCGTCCACTTGTTCTTCATCTGCGTACCTACTTGAGTATATGTCACGTCAAGTATCTTCTTTAACTCTTTGTGAGTGGTGGTAGCTGAGGTTACACTGTTCAGGGGTCTTCTCCACATAAATACGGCCAGAAAAGTTGCTGCAGTGCATCAAATACGGTGGTGGCAGCTTTTCCTTGAGATATTTCTTCGTTCTTATCATCCCCAGACATACCCGGAGCTTATCTTTGTCACTGGGGTTGCTAGGAAGGTCATTCTGACATTCCGCACGCTTGTCTGATCAAGACTATTCGTATCCGAGGAGTAAGACCTCTTCAGACCATTGGTGACCTCTTCGAGTTGTACTCTTCCTCCATTTCCAGGTTTCTTTCTTCCAGATGGACTATCTCAACCAGTTCTCTCTCTTCGGACACATAGTAGTCTTCAAACAGGGCCCCAGGCCCAATACGTAGGGTTGGGCTTTTACCCCCCATAATAGCCCCTCAAAATCTTAATTTTTCCCTCGCATCTGAAGAGAAAAAGTAGGATTTTAACTTGCCACGAAGTAAAAAACTTGAGAATACACAAATATTTGAACTTGCACGTGTGTAGGCATAGATACAAGTGCTTCATCATTGCCGCTGTTGTTTCCGTATTCCCAAAGCGCTGTATTAATTACTCCAGGTAGCGTTTTGTCCTTTGTATCCAACAGTGGGCTGTTGATCTAACGGACGTGGTTCTTCCTTGGGATTTGGGTGGGATAACTTGTACCCTTTCATCTGTCCTCCTATATAAACCCTCAGAGAAGGTTATTTTCTCTTTACTCCACAAACTCTCAGACTATCCAGCGAACTCAAGCACTCAAATCCTCCAAGCTCCTTCAATCATCAGCCCTAGTACTTCCCAGAGTCTGCAAAAAGTCCTGCGAATTCAAAGATCATTCTCCAGTTTAGTTTGTGTAAGTTTCGACATCTTTAAATCCTTTATCCTCTTCTCGGCCAGCGTTCTCGGCCTTCAAACCCTGATCCCCCAGTTATTGCCTTGACCCTTTCTAAAAAATGGGCAGATTCCAATACCTCGTCGATAGTCCTGCCCTAATAGAAGAATTTAAGCAGACCTATGAGATACCACAGGGGGTGAATCTGAGATATTGTCCTTCGGACCGGATATTAACCGACCGAAGAGTGGGGGAAGTCGTAGTTCCCATGATAGCGTTCATAGAAGGGGGAATGACTATTCCAATGGGTTCTATCACCACAAATTATCTTCGCAATCATAGACTTTCCCGCGAGCAGTGCGCACCCAATACCTTTAGGATCCTAGGAGCCATTGATACCCTAAACCTTCACCTAGGATTAGGACTTACCTGGCGTCATGTGGTACATATGTATGAGTGTCATAGCCAGAAGGGAGCGGGATACTACCTTAAATCCCGGTCCGACGCCGTTAGGCTCCTCTCTTGCCTTCCCAAGTCAAATAAAGGGATGAAAGACGACTATCTGATCGTCTCGGGCGGGTTGCATGACGGCCTTCATTGCCCAACCCAGCCAAGAGAGCCAAGTGTGACTTCCTAGACTTAGGAGCTCTAACAGTAGATTTAGGGTGATTATCGGCTCAGGCAAATAGACGTTGCTCGGCGTGGTTTCTTAGCGCCATACGACCTTGAACCTGTGCCGCATCCAAACTCGTAGGGTGTGCCACTGCTCATCCGGCCAGTTCAGCAAGTTCTGCCTGAACCAGTAGTTGCAGGCGAAAAAATTGGGTCTTCGACCTCTTCGCTCGATGAGCAAATAGACAAATTTAGATTCGAAGGAGAAGCTTCAAGAGGGGTTCAAGTGATACCTGACTCGGACGCCGAGGAAGAGATTGACAGGCAGTCTAGTATCCACCCTCCTGTTTTGATAACTGCTCTTCCCGAAGACTCCTCGAAAGAAGAAGATATGTCAAATTTGAAGGATCTAATGAAAAACAGAGGCAAGAAGGCAGAGCTGAAAGGGACTGGCACTTCCCAACTAGTGGTGAGTCTGCCTCCACCACCACCTCAGGTTCCTGATCCTTGCTTAAAGCCCATGCAGGATCTGAAGAAGAAGAGGCCCCTTCTTAAAACTGAAGAGAGGGAGATGTTGCCTCCAAAAGGGACCAAGCAGTAGAAGGTGGCGAAAGACCACCGAAGCAAGAAGGCCTTATCTACTGAGAGCCGAGACGACCCTCATGTTGCTGATGTGCGTCGAGCACCCCGCACATGGTCTCCCAAGTTGGAGTTGGATGGTGCTCCTATTCCTTGGGATACCTCCCTCAGGAACTACAACGGGGGAAAAGCAGGAGTTGTTGCTGAAGCCCTGGAGCAACCACTGCTCCTTCCCAAAGACATGGAGTCGTACAGGCGCTTTAGTCAGTATGAACTCTTCTTGTCCATGAAACGGGACTTGGCCATGGTAAGTGAGTTAACCCAGCTCTTTGGTTTAGGTTATTGATTAATTTTTCTGTTTGTTTTATGTGGATTTCTTTTTATACTCCGCTTTGTAGATTACTCAGTAGGTCTTCGTGGCTGAAGAATGGAACAAACAAACATTTATTGAAGCCCAAGCAGAGGCCCATTCTCGGTCCGAGGCAGAAAAGTCTCTGGGCAATCTGAAGGAAGACTACTTCCAACTCTCTGAGCAGTTCAAAGAGATGACTAATCAGCGGAATAGTCTTGACGCGGGCCTGAAGAATGCTGAGAAGCAGGCCGAAGAGCAACGCAAGCTGCTGAATATGACCGAGATTAACTTGGCAACTGAGAAAGCACTTGTGGGGCAACTTCGAGCTGAACTTCAGAAAGCCAAGGAGACTGCCAAGCTAGCTCAGAAGGATGCTCAGCTGGCCAAGGAGGTAGTCGAGGCTGAAAGGAAGGCAGCGTATCAGCTGGGGATGGAGGAGACCCAAGTAAGCCTCACCGAGCAGTTCGCCTCGGTCGGCCGAGACTACTATGACATCACTTGGGGAAAGGCATTGGATGCTGCTGGGGTTCCTGCAGATTCCCCCTTAAGGCTACCTGGAAGCATATATTACAATCCAGATATTCGTGAACTCCCAGAAGCTCAGGAGTAGCCCCCAACTGGCCATACCCCTCCTGCTCCAGTTGAAGTAACTAAAGAGTCTGAGGGTACTTAAGAGAAAGACAAAGAACAAGTCTCAGACGTTGCTGCTGCCCAGCCCAGTCAGACAGTTGATCCCTCTGCTGCTCAGACGAAGACTTAGTATGACTAGGAGTTTTCATTTTGTACTTTCATGCAGTTTAGTTCAGTTTTCCTTTTCTTTTTCTTTTTTTAAGGGCTTGTAAACTATTTTATCTTGATCAATGAAATCCCTTCTCTTTTACTTTCAACATACTTGTTGCTTATATTATAAGTCTCGCCATTATTGTGAACAGCTTATACCTCATGATCATAGTAGTGTAGGTAAGCTTAACCATGATATCATGCTGATAAGGCCAATAACTTCAATGAATACCGAAAAGAGTGGGCTATATAAGAATTATTAACAAGTAATGAAAACGATAAGTAATGAAGACGATAAGTGAGATGAAAGTTTCACAGGCTTTCTTGAATGTGTGCAGAGAATGTTTCTAATTGACGAGTCTAGCTATAAGTTAGAGTTAAATACATCCAAGAATTTTTGAGGCACGATAAATTCAAACATTAACAATAACTGTATGAAGAGGCTTCTCAGCCCAGATGATCTGGTCCGAAGACTTCAGTTATGGTTGAATGTAAATTTAAACACTTGGAGAACTGTGAAGGAGTGTTAACTAACCCAAATCATCTAGTCCGAGGACTACAGGCATGATTGGATTTAAGTTTAAACACTTATGAGAACCTGTAAAGGAGTGTTAACTAACCCAAATCATCTAGTCCGAGGACTACAAGCATGATTGGATTTGAGTTTAAACATTTAGAGAACCTGTAAAAGAGTGTTAACTAACCTAAATCATCTGGTCTGAGGACTACAGGCATAATTGGATTTAAGTTTAAACACTTATAGAACTGCATTTTATATGACAAGTTGGCATGCTGATTAAAGGGAAGATTCGATTAATAATAGTACCTTTTGAGGTTATTTATATTCCAAGGGCGTGGTATCACATGACTATCTAGGTCTTCTAGGAAATACGCCCCAATGCCAGCCCCTAAAGTAATACGATATGGCCCTTCCCAATTAGGTCCTAACTTTCCCCAAGCTGGGTTCTTTGCAGTGCCAACAACTTTCCTCAGCACCAAATCACCAGGTTCTAGAGGCCTTAGCCTTACGTTGGCGTCATAGCTCTGCCTGAGCTTTTGTTGGTAATGTGCCAGCCGAACCATTGCACTTTCCCTTCTTTCCTCAACCAGGTCCAAACTCTTCTCTAGCTGCTCATTGTTGCCAGTCGGACTGAATGAACTAGTTCTCAATGTCGAGAACCCGATCTCCAAAGGTATTACAGCTTCAGCCCCATAGGTCATTGAAAAGGGGGTCTCTCCAGTAGATCTGCGAGGCGTAGTTCTGTAGGCCCAAAGTACATGTGGCAATTCTTCCACCCATTTGCCCTTCGCATCGTCTAGTCTTTTCTTCAGGTCATTTACAATGACCTTGTTCACAGCTTCTGCTTGGCCATTACCCTGGGGATAAGCTGGGATGGAGTATCTGTTTATGATTCCCAGTTCACTACAATAACTCCTAAATGCTTTGCTATTGAACTGCAGGCCATTGTCCGAGATAAGAGTATGAGGAACCCCAAATCGAGTGGTGATATTCTTCCATACGAACTTTTGCACATCTACATCTCGGATGTTGGCGAGAGGTTCAGCTTCGACCCATTTAGTGAAGTAATCTGTGCCGACCAGAAGGTATTTCCTGTTTCCTACAGCCTTAGGGAATGGCTCCACGATATCTAAGCCCTATTGGGTGAAAGGCCATGGGCTGGATAATGGATTAAGAGTTCCCCCCGGTTGATGAATGTTTGGGGCAAATCATTGACATTGATCACACTTTTTAACGTATTCGTGGGCTTCTTTTTGCATCTTCGGCCACCAATAGCCTTGTGTGATGGCTCGATGAGCTAGGGACCTGCCTCCGGTGTGGCTCCCACATATTCCTTCATGTAATTCTTCTAGCAATGGCTCAGCTGCTTCGGGATGCATGCACAACAGGTATGGCCCTGAATAGGAGCGTTTATATAGTTTGTGGTCCTCGGACAGCCAGAATCTGGTCGCCTTCCTCCGAATTTTGTCAACTTCCCCTTTTTCCTCAGGCAAAATATCCTCCTTCAAGAATTTAATTATAGGATCCATCCAACAGAGTCCGGCCCTGACTTAGTGGACATGGACTGCCTCTCTTCTTGCCTCCGTAGGCCCATGCAAGTCCTCGACGAGGATAACTCTCGGTAAATTTTGCGCCGAGGAGGTAGCAAGTGTAGCCAGAGAATCAGCATGTGCGTTACCATTTCTGGGGATGTGCAGCAAACTGAAAGATTCGAAGTCCGATTGCAGACACCTAACTCGGCTCAAGTATGACTGCATTCTTTCATCCTTCGCTTCAAACTCACCTTGTACCTGACCCACGACCAACTTTGAGTCCGAGAAAAACTCCACTACCTTTCCTCCCATTCTTCGGACCATAGCCATTCCCATCAATAGGGCTTCATACTCCGCCTCATTGTTTGTTGCCGAGAAATCCAGCCTTAACGACTTTTCAATGATGATTCTTTTGGGGGATATCAGCACTAGCCCCACTCTAGAACCTTTCTAGTTCGTTGCGCCATCCACGTACACCTCCCAATGGGGAGGGCCTTGTTGAGAAATCACACCAACCGATTTTTCATCCATGTCCGACGTTGGCGTTACCTCTTCTAATTGGGGCTCCGTGAATTTGGCTACCAAATCGGCAAGCACTTGGCCCTTGACCGATGTGTGAGGCATGTATTTGATATGAAAAGCCTCTAAGATCGTACCCCATTTAGCAATCCTTCCAGTGTAGTCAGCACTTCGGAGTACGGTCTTGAGTGGTAGCTGAGTGAGAATAATGATTGTATGGGCTTGGAAATAGTGCGGTAGCTTTTGTGTACCGAGCACCACTGCTAGGATAGCCTTCTTTAGTGGTAAGTAACGAATCTCGACTTCATGTAGCGATTTACTTACATAATAAACTGATCGTTGCACACCCCCATCTGCTCGTATCAACACCAAGCTCACAGTATAGGGAGCTATAGCAATGTAGGCAAACAAGACCTCATCTGGCTCAGGACTGGACATGATTAGTGGCCGAGCTAGATAATCTTTTAGCTGCTGGAAGGCCACAACACACTCTTCAGTCCACTCAAATCCCTTCCATTTGTTGATCAAAGAGAAGAAAGGCCGACACCTGTCTGTTGATCGAGAGATAAATCGATTCAGGGCAGCAGTCATTCGAGTCAGTTTCTGAACTTCCTTGGGATTCCGAGGAGCTTGTAACTCGTTGATGGACTTTATCTGGTCAGGGTTGACCTCAATTCCTCTGTGAGTCACCAGTATCCTAAAAACTTGCCTGACCCCACACCGAACGAACACTTGGAAGCGTTTAGGCGCAGCTTGTATTTTCTGAGAACTTCAAAGGTACTTTCCAGGTCCTTCACGTGCTCAGCCACAACCTTGCTTTTCACCACCATGTCATCTATATAAATCTCGATATTTTTACCCAACTGTGGCTCAAACATCCTCGTCATCATTTTTTGATAGGTAGATCCCGCATTTTTCAAGCCAAATGGCATTACCTTATAGTGGTAGTTACCAATAGGAGTGACGAAAGCAGTCTTCTCCTGGTCATCCAGGGCTAGTGGTATTTGGTGATAACCTTGAAAAGCATCCAAGAAACTTATCCGAGGATGGCCGACAGTGGCATCTACTAGTTGATCAATCTTCGGCATAGGGAATGGGTCCTTAGGACAAGCCTTATTTAAATCAGTGAAGTCCACGCATACTCGTCATTTTCCACTCTTTTTCTTCACCACCACAGTAGTTGCCAGCCACTCCGAATAGAAAACCTCTTTAATAGCTTCAGCTTGTTTGAGCTTTGCTACTTCTTCTCTTACCGCATCAGCATGTTCCTTGGATGGGCGCCGAGGAGGCTGCTTCTTAGGGGTGATCAATGGGTTTACCTTCAAATGGTGACATATGAATTCCGGATCTACTCCTGGGGCTTCGTAAGCGTTCCAGGCGAATACGTCAAGATTTCTCTTAAGAAATTCTACTAATTCCTTTTCTTGCAGAGGTAGCTGAGATCCAACTTGAAAGAATTTTCCTGGATCGTCTCCGATAATGACTTTTGTCAAATCTTCACACCTAGCGTTTTAGTCTAGATCGTCGACGGACAATTCCCGAGACGTTAACTGCTATAAACCCCTTTCGCCCTGGCCGAGGACTCGGTTTCAGGCTCATGTTGGATGGCAGCCACTAAGCATTGTCTGGCTGTTGATTGATCTCCTCGGATCTCACAAACCTGTCTTTCAGATGGATATTTAAGTTTCTGATGCAAAGTAGAAGAAACAGCCCCTAGTGTATGAAGCCAAGGTCTGGCTACAATTGCCGTGTAAGGCGAATACACGTCTACAACTATGAAATCCACCTCTACCACCTCTGAGCCGGTCTGCACGGGTAATCGTATCTGGCCCTTCGGGGTGACAACCCTTCCTTCAAAACTAACTAGCGGAGAATTATATGGTGCTAGGTCATTAGGTTTTAGGTTCAGCCCCCTGTAGAGATAATGTAGAGATCAGGGTACATTATCTCTATAGCACTACCTTGGTTAACTATTACCCTCTTCACATCATACCCTTCAATTTTGAGGGTGATGACTAACGCATCGTCATGGGGTTGAATGGTTCCAATATTGTCTTTGTCCGAGAACCCTAAAACCGGTTGAGTGTCAAATTTGGATCTTCAGACCTTAGCCAGAGTCCCCTGCTGGCAACCGAGCTACTGACATGACCTTGGATGGCCAGGATCCTGTTCTTCCCGGGGCTGCAAAGATGACATTGATAGTTCCTAATAGAGGCTTTGAAGGGTCATCTCTTCGGGGCTCTAGGCTCATCTGATTTCCTCGGCCACTAGAGTGGTGCAAGAGGTGCCTCAATTTACCTTCGCGGACTAACTGGTCCAAATGATCCCACAAGCTTCTACAATCTTCAGTTGTATGCCCGTGGTCTTGGTGGTATTGGCAACAGAGATTGCGATTACGCCTTTCAGGGTTTCCTACCATCTTATTCGGCCACTTAAAGAACGGTTCATTCTTAACCTTTTCCAAAACTTGATGGACTGGCTCTCTGAATACAATGTTGACTGCCTGGGGATTTGCTGATCCTGATGTTGCAGAAAAATCTATCCGCGGTTTATTATTGTTGTATCGATCCGACCTGAAATCCCTCATCTCTTGGGGGATAACCTTTTCCTTACCCTTTCCTTGTTGTTGATCTTCTTCAACCCTTTTATACTTTTCAATACGGTCCATCAGCTGTCGCATGCTAGTAACTGGCTTACCAGACAAGGACGTCCTTAAACCGTGGTCAGTAGGAAGGCCGAGCTTGAACGTGTCGAGGGCCATTGCATCAAAGTTGCCCTCCATATCGTTAAACATCTCCTAGTACCTATCCGAATACGCCTTCAGGGTTTCACCCTCCTGCATGCTCAAGGATAGCAGAGAAGACAAGGCCCTGGCCATTCTTCGGCAGGTGACAAAATGTGAACCAAAGGCTTGAGTGAGCTCTTTGAAGGAACTGATGAAGTTTGCCTTCAGGCTGTCAAACCACCTTATTGCAACCGGTCCAAGACTGGAGGGGAAGACCTTGCACATCAGAGCTTCATCTCTGGAGTAGATTGCCATTCTTTGATTAAAGTGACTCATATGTTCCACCGGGTCTGTTTTACCATTATAGATGGTGAACGTAGGCTGGTTAAAACGCTGAGGGAGTCTCGCCTCTTCAATCCTGCGTGTAAAGGGTGATCTAGAAATTTGATTCAAAGCCCTACTCATGGCATCATTCCCTACACTTCCACGTGGTGGGCTATGAAGTTGCCTCCTATGATGAGGCTCTTCCTCATAGGAGAAGGATTCACTGACTGGTGTTTAAGACCTCTGCTTGTAAGTGACCACCTGTTCGTCGTCGGAGTCCTTATCAGAATACGAAGAAATCCGTTTCCTCTTTGCATGGCGCAACTCCCTTTTTAGCTTTTCAACCTCCAGTTGCAAATCCCGGTTCTTCTCTGCATGGGACACATGACTCCCACCATGTGACTGGCTTTGACCAGTGTGCACGGTGTGCGCACTGCCTTCACGATCTTGTCTCTTCTCCAAGTTAAGAAAAGGGTCCACGTGCTGGGATGCCCTAGATTCTGCTTGTTGTTGACTTCGTTCAGCCATCATCAACTGTTGTTTTCACCCCTGCACAAGCTCTTCCCACAGACGGCGCCAATTGTAGGGTCAGTTTTTGTAGCCCAAGCCCAAAGGGTTTGGATTGTGAGCCCAATAAATCCACTATAATGAATTTGTAGAGAGTGGGTGAAAGAGCTGGGCTGGTTGTGATTTAAACCACAGTCGACTATGGTATTTAGGAATGAATTAACATGAGATCATGCTTGATAAGTTGAAGAAATGAAAGTCCGAAGAGGTTTATGATTAATTGAACAGTGATTACAGTTCTCAGAGCTACAGTAAAGTTTGTCTCTGTCTCTCCTTCTCTTTTTTCCGATCCCCATTATCAGCAGTTCTTTTCCTTTATATAGCATCATTTCCCATCATCTCCATCGTCCACTTGTTCTTCATCTGCGTACCTACTTGAGTATATGTCACGTCAAGTATCTTCTTTAGCTCTTTGTGAGTGGCAATAGCTGAGGTTACACTGTTCAGGGGTCTTCTCCACATAAATACGGCCAGAAAAGTTGCTGCAGTGCATCAAATACGGTGGTGGCAGCTTTTCCTTGAGATATTTCTTCGTTCTTATCATCCCCAGACATACCCGGAGCTTATCTTTGTCACTGGGGTTGCTAGGAAGGTCATTCTGACATTCCGCACGCTTGTCTGATCAAGACTATTCGTATCCGAGGAGTAAGACCTCTTCGGACAACTGGTGACCTCTTCAGATTGTACTCTTCCTCCATTTCCAGGTTTCTTTCTTCCAGATGGACTATCTCAACCAGTTCTCTCTCTTCGGACACATAGTAGTCTTCAAACAGGGCCCCAGGCCCAATACGTAGGGTTGGGCTTTTACCCCCCATAGTAGCAATATGAAATAATTGAGAAAACCAAAGAAAAGTGTGATGTCACTCCAACAATTTGTTTTCCTCACTCATAAATATCTTAATCTAATATTTACATCTTCAAATTTAAGGATAAGAATAATGAAATAGAGATATAAAGAGAGCTTAATGTCGTAGATCCCCAACAAACTTTGTTTCCCAAGTAGGATCCAGATTGATTTAGAGAAGTCAATTTTGCTGCAACAAACGCCTAAAAAAGCAGCCAAGCACCAAAATCTACATTAAAAATTTTTGAAAAAAAAAAAAATACTAAATAGTATCATGTTTGGGCAAACAATGTTTTAAAAGACTTATAAGCAAAAAGAGAACTCCCCTCCTATAGACATATTGTTATCAATAACACCAAACATCACCCTCACAAATTTACAAAACAAACATTGGCTTCTAAAGAAGAATATTGTTCTTTAGTGAATCTGAGTCCAAAATAATAGCAAAACCTTCAAACTAACAATGGACTAGGCAGGATGTTGACAGTATCTTCTCATTTTCAATGACTACAAAATCAAATCAGCAACAATTCAAGATTCAAATTATGATGCAAATCCAAAGAGATAAGTTAATTCCAGAAAGCACATTAAATCAAACTAAAACCCTAACACATAGCATATATTTATATTAGGTTTATAACATGATTACAAAAATACCATTACTAATATACTAAAATAAATAACACATTAAATCAAACTTAGCCATTTAAGCTACTAAGCACCAAAGTTAAAATAAAAAAGTTCCTGGCAAAACAATCAATTGAACAACTAGAATATTTCACTAGAATCCAACAATTATAAAGATAAATTATTTAACAAAGTTTAGTTACAAAATTAGTTGTAACCTTATGCTACAACCTTACTCAATATTTTCTTATTGGAGCTGAATTTTGACAAATTTACCACTGGATTACATCTTCTTCTTATATCCAATAGTTATATCACCAATAAATTGTTTAAATTGCAAGTTTTGCACCTAGATCATATAGTAAATAATATTTGATTTACACAAATTTTGATGTGTATTAGGAGCATAAAGAATATGCAATTCAACAGTTGTGATCTTTATTTTATGTAATAATGTTTATTTTATTGAGTAAGGTTATAGCCTAAGGCTATAGCCAAATTTGTAACTAAACTTTGTCCTAAATTATTCTAACTCTAAAATCTCTTATCTTCTCTATTGCCAAATATTTGGTGCCAAGGGTATCAATTAGCAACAATCCAAGCTTAAGCTCTTGAACCCTAGAGAGATCACCAAGATAAATCCATATATAAGTCTAAAATCCCTTCCCAAGTTTCTAAAAAATAAACCCTAATCTCTAAAAGACGTGTATTGAAAGATACCATCGCATTCGATAACCTTAACTAAAGAAAAAAAGAAAAAAGCGAGTTATGAAAAATATGAGGAGGTTGGTTACGGGTGGGTATATATAGGAAACAAAGTTAGCCTATCTAGAGTGGGTTGCTCATTACGCGTTTCTGACTCAAACTCGGACTTAAGTCATCGCTAATTTAATTTAGGAAAATTACAAAGTTGGTCCTTATCATTTACACTATATTTTAATTTGATCGCTAACTTTTCAATTGTATCAATTTGGTACTTAATTAGTCCTTATCGTTATCTCTTGCATGGAAAATATATGATGTGTCAAACATAATAAATAATAATAATAAAATTATGCCACATCAACTAGTAGTAGTCTAATACCACCACGTAAGATTAAAATTAATATAAAATAACAAATTAAAATAATCACACATGAGATCTTAAGGAAAATTTTAAAATCCCTAACTTCCTCTCTCTCATCAGATTCATCCTCATTCTCACTCTCACATGAATCAAGATTAAGTTGCAAATAGCGAACTCCAGTGGCAGTAGCTTCATTTTCTCTATCTTGCGATCTCTCTCTCTCTCTCTCTCTCTCTCTCTCTCTCTCTCTCTATATATATATATATATATATATATATATATATATATCTTGGCTGAAATGGGTTTTTCCATCTAAGAAATAACGACATGGACTAAATTGTGCATAGAAAATGTTAAGAACCAAATTAACACAATTGAAAAGTTAGGGATTAAATTGAAATATAGTGTAAAGGATAAGAACCAATTTTGTAATTTACCCTTTAATTTAAAAAATAATGTTAAAAAGTGTTTAAATTATATATGAAAATTTTGTGTTTTAAATTAATATACAATATAAAACATGCTCAGATCTTGTTCCAAATAACTTGATAATATATATATATATATATATATAAGACTAGTAGAATTAATGTATTTTTTATATTAGCTCATTAATTTATAAAAGTCTATAATAATTTTCAAGGGACTCATATATTTTTTATATTATTAAAAAAATATTATATATTTTGTGGGGCCCGAGGGCCTGGAATTTTCGGCCCACCTCTAGACTGGCCCAAGGCCCATGCCGAGGATCAGTGGCTGACCCAGGCAGCTACCTAAGGACTTTTCAGCCCTCTGGGCCGCGCCGAGGACAACCCTGTCCTCGGCGTACCTATCCTGATCCCAGTACAGGCGGTCACATCCACATTTAATGCGCCTACCTAACTCCCCTGGCAATCTCAGTGTTGAGAGGACTCCTGGACGGCGGAACCTAGGGTGCCGCGATCCACAGTACGGTGGGAAACGTGGCTGATGGGACAAGTCCTTAAGCAGTGGTCTGGATGACTGACAGTTGGAAGGCTAGGATTGGCCAAAGAGGGTATATAAATGCAAGGAGCCCTTCAGAGTAGGGGGCTCCTCGGCCATCCGAGGAGCAACCCCCATGACGATAAGAACAAAGAAAAAGCCCCCAAGAAGGAGGAACGCTTCAGGCGAGCCGGTGGCAAGCCTGTTGGCGCCGAACCCTACGACCCACTCTCTAAACAAATTTATTGCTGGGGGATCTACGACAAAACGAGCCCCTACAATTGGCGCCGTCTGTGGGAAGGGTTAGTGCGCCGACTGGTGCAACCGGCGATCGTTCTAAACAAATCACTTTGCAAAACAGAAATGAACAAGTACAGTTGCAGCAAAATGGAAGATTCAACAGCAGAAAAAGAAATGAGTAAAGAGTAATGTTATTTCATAAAAAAGAAAAGAGTTACAAATACAATCAGAGGCTCAGGCAGGCTTGTTTTACAAGCTTTATTACAAGCTAATCCTACAATCGGAGGCTCAGGCGGTCCGATCCTACAACTAGCTAGGGGAGAAGGAAGTGTCAACCCGTGCTTTTATTGGCATCAGCAGAACGGGAGAGCTTGACAATAAAAGCGGGGAAGGGGGGCTGAGGCTGGCTTGCTTCAAGGCGGAAGCTTGAACAAAGTGAGGAGCAGATGCAGGGGCACCGGAACGTCCTCCCCCGTGATGTTCCCTTGATGCTCTCCAATCCTCCCGAGCGCCGGCCGTTGGAGACGGCAACACTCGGGCGCCAGACACGACGTAAGTTCGCGTATCTTCTCCACCGAAGGTGCGCTCCGGGGAAAGATGTTAGGTACTCCAACAATGTCCCACCTGGCCACCGCGTGCAACACTGCCGGTGTTACGCCGAGGCTCAGCCGCACCAGAAACCCAGTGGGGGCTGCGGCCACGGCAGCCCTTAACTCCATATCTCCTAACTCCGGTCACAATCCCGACGGGGTTATTAAAGGGGCATGGGGAATGGAAAGATGGTTTTCTTTCTGTTCGAGTTGGGAAGCTCATGGGGTATGAAGAAACCATCCCCCCAGAAAGCCTTATATAGAGGGGGAGAGTTGGTGACAATCAATTCGCGCAGAATTCGAAGAGTGAGTTACCGAGGCGGCGGGCAATAATGAAGCCACCAAATTCCAAGGGGGCTGCAGACCGTTGTACTTCCGTCGATTTACGAGACCATTAATGAAGGCGCGTCTCGCGCACCGAAGCGTCAGGCGCAGAACACGAACGGCCAAGAAACGCTTCCCCGATAGAAGATGGGGAAACTAATTACTTCAGAAGACCAAGTGTTAGACAGAACCAAGGCTCTGCATGGTCCTCGGACTCAGGCCTATGGGGAAACTAATTACTTCAGAAGACCAAGTGTTAGACAGAACCAAGGCTCTGCATGGTCCTCGGACTCAGGCCTATGGGGAAACTAATTACTTCAGAAGACCAAGTGTTAGACAGAACCAAGGCTCTGCATGGTCCTCGGACTCAGGCCTATGGGGAAACTAATTACTTCAGAAGACCAAGTGTTAGACAGAACCAAGGCTCTGCATGGTCCTCGGACTCAGGCCTATGGGGAAACTAATTACTTCAGAAGACCAAGTGTTAGACAGAACCAAGGCTCTGCATGGTCCTCGGACTCAGGCCTATGGGGAAACTAATTACTTCAGAAGACCAAGTGTTAGACAGAACCAAGGCTCTGCATGGTCCCCGGACTCAGGCCTATGGGGAAACTAATTACTTCAGAAGACCAAGTGTTAGACAGAACCAAGGCTCTGCATGGTCCTCGGACTCAGGCCTATGGGGAAACTAGCCACTACTTATGAAGGCAGCACCTGTGCCTAGGTCTTGCATGGTCCCCGGACCCAAGCCTACGGAGAGCTAGCCACTACTTATGAAGGCAGCACCTGTGCCTAGGTCTTGCATGGTCCTCGGACCCAAGCCTACGGAGAGCTAGCCACTACTTATGAAGGCAGCACCTGCGCCTAGGTCTTGCATGGTCCTCGGACCCAAGCCTACGGAGAGCTAGCCACTACTTATGAAGGCAGCACCTGTGCCTAGGTCTTGCAGGGTCCTCGGACCCAAGCCTACGGAGAGCTAGCCACTACTTATGAAGGCAGCACCTGTGCCTAGGTCTTGCACGGTCCTCGGACCCAAGCCTACGGAGAGCTAGCCACTACTTATGAAGGCAGCACCTGTGCCTAGGTCTTGCATGGTCCTCGGACCCAAGCCTACGGAGAGCTAGCCACTACTTATGAAGGCAGCACCTGTGCCTAGGTCTTGCAGGGTCCTCGGACCCAAGCCTACGGAGAGCTAGCCACTACTTATGAAGGCAGCACCTGTGCCTAGGTCTTGCACGGTCCTCGGACCCAAGCCTACGGAGAGCTAGCCACTACTTATGAAGGCAGCACCTGTGCCTAGGTCTTGCATGGTCCTCGGACCCAAGCCTACGGAGAGCTAGCCACTACTTATGAAGGCAGCACCTGTGCCTAGGTCTTGCATGGTCCTCGGACCCAAGCCTACGGAGAGCTAGCCACTACTTATGAAGGCAGCACCTGTGCCTAGGTCTTGCATGGTCCTCGGACCCAAGCCTACGGAGAGCTAGCCACTACTTATGAAGGCAGCACCTGTGCCTAGGGCTTGCATGGTCCTCGGACCCAAGCCTACGGAGAGCTAGCCACTACTTATGAAGGCAGCACCTGTGCCTAGGCCTTGCATGGTCCTCGGACCCAAGCCTACGGAGAGCTAGCCACTACTTATGAAGGCAGCACCTGTGCCTAGGCCTTGCCTGGTCCTCGGACCCAAGCCCATGGGGAGCTTGCCACTATCTCTAAAGCAGCACCAGAATCTTCTATAAGAGGCTAATCACTTGCCGAAGGATTGAAGCGCCAAGCTAACCATTTGGGAGAAACCAACCAGCGGAAGGCCTTGGGGGGAACGAAGGCCGTGGATGTCAAAACCCTCCTCCCCGTTCAAGGGAACGTGCAGCAGGATTTTGAGGGGCTATTGTGGGGCCCGAGGGCCTGGAATTTTCGGCCCACCTCTAGACTGGCCCAAGGCCCATGCCGAGGATCAGTGGCTGACCCAGGCAGCTACCTAAGGACTTTTCAGCCCTCTGGGCCGCGCCGAGGACAACCCTGTCCTCGGCGTACCTATCCTGATCCCAGTACAGGCGGTCACATCCACATTTAATGCGCCTACCTAACTCCCCTGGCAATCTCAGTGTTGAGAGGACTCCTGGACGGCGGAACCTAGGGTGCCGCGATCCACAGTACGGTGGGAAACGTGGCTGATGGGACAAGTCCTTAAGCAGTGGTCTGGATGACTGACAGTTGGAAGGCTAGGATTGGCCAAAGAGGGTATATAAATGCAAGGAGCCCCTCAGAGTAGGGGGCTCCTCGGCCATCCGAGGAGCAACCCCCAAGACGATAAGAACAAAGAAGAAGCCCCCAAGAAGGAGGAACGCTTCAGGCGAGCCGGTGGCAAGCCTGTTGGCGTCGAACCCTACGACCCACTCTCTAAACAAATTTATTGCTGGGGGATCTACGACAAAACGAGCCCCTACATCTTTTATTTACATTATATATATATATATATATATATATATATATTTGTAGGGTAAAGGGCCCAAAATTATGTATTGGGCTTTAGGCCTTGTCCAAGAACGTTGGTATGTCCGAGGAGGGGAAATTAGTTACGAGGGATTTCAGTTTAAAATCTCATGAACAAGAAAGAAATAAAAGGCGGTCCGAGGAGGAATTCCCCCTCGGCCATGACAAATATAGCTCGGATACGCATTCCAACGACAAAAATGACCTCCACAGAAGCTCCAGTGTTAGAAGCGTGCCTCACGACCACACGAGAGGGAAAAGAACCCAAAAATATCTAAGGAAAAGCTGCTACCTCCGCATTCAACGCACTGCAACTACTTTCTTGGCCACATTTATGTGGAGAAGACCTCTGAACAGTGTTTCCTTGGCTACCACTCACAGAGAGCCAGAAGGGGTGTCTGATAGAACAGGCACTTGAGTGGTAGCTTGGACGAGTGACAAATGGAGGGCCAAGATTCACTAGGAAAGAGGTATATAATGTAGGAGACCCCTGGAGGAAAAGGGACCGGAGAAAAGAAAAGAGAAGATTACTATGGCAATGACATTTGCACTGGTAGACAGTTTGATTAATTGATACCAAGACTTGTCTTCTTGGACAAGAATTTTATTTAATCCTACCTTGCTTTGTTCTTGCTTGATTATCATCTAAATCCATACTAACCATTGTTAAGTTCATTAGGGTCTAGTTCTTTAACCCACTCTCTATAAATTCATTGTGTTGGGCTCATTGGGCCAAAATCCCACACGTCTTGGGCTTGAGTTGCATAACGGGTCCTTACAATATTTATATATAATTTTTAATTAATCCATACATGCTATGGACATATTATTAATAAAAATAAAATAAAATTACTAAGTACCAACCACATGTTATCTTGACTTCTTTTTCTATTAGCTTACCCATTTAGAAATTTCTTTAATTACAAAAATATTGAATGCATATCGTTAATCAAATAATATATCCAAGACATAGCCAATGGCAAAATCCACAATTATTTCATGCAATTAACTTTCAATTAAGCACTAGGTACATAAGGTTCCAATATTTTGAGCAAGTATAGATACCCACCCAATACCCACAAGAAGAAGTGGCAGAAAATAGAGAAAATAAAGAATTAAAAACAATTTGTTAACGGATGGTCTAACAGATAAAATTATGGGAAAAAATAAAAATAATTGACTCGTTTCATAAGTTTTTATATTTCTCATAAAAGTGATATTAATATTTTCTAGATTACTTCATTAATCAATGTTCTAAGAGCATTTGTTAACAAGAACCAAAAAATAAAAGGTTGTAGGGGCCTTTTTTTGTGTTGTGCGTTGGGCTGGGCGGCCTCCTGTAGTAGTGGGCCCGAATGTTTCTGAGTAAGGGAGTTGAGACCAATCCAACTGCAACTCAATTTGGGCCGGCTTGTGCACAAATTATGCCTCATCTGCCAGGAGTATGCTTATGGCAGGCAGAGCTGTTTTAGATGAGTTACAGTAAGCATATGTAATAATAACAACAAAACAGAGTACTCTGACTATTTAATAGAGAATGACAAAATAATCTCTATTCATGAGACATAATCACAGTGATAACAATGACTTTTACAAAGAAATTAAAGGAGTAAATGATAATATGAGTTAATCAAGAATGAGCATAAAATCAAGTTAAATTTAGTCCGCAAAAGTAAAACCAAAGAGGGAAGAACGCCTCCTCTCAATGCAAATAATCTCCCAGGAAAGATCCTGTCGTGGGGATTAATGGCTTTAAGGGAACCGGACCTGAATGGTTAATGCCTAAAAGAATCCTTTTCACTTTTTGGAAGAGAGTAGGATTTTGAAGGGGAGAGAGGGAAATCGGCCTACTGGTGCATGCCCACCGTATTAACTTTCTTTGTTTTCTGTTTTCTCTCTTATCTTTTTCTTTCCTTTGTTTTTACTTTCTTTCTTTTCTTATTTTGTGATCTCCCTCTGTTTTTTCGATCCCCTTTTCTGGGCACGACAAGGGTCTTCTTATAGTACCTGCCATAACCAGATTTTACTATTTTGCCCCTTTAACCACCTTTGTCTGGTCTAGGTGTACTTGCCGACCACCAAGGGTTCGTCTACGTGCCACTCCCCCTTGCCAGACAAAGGCAGGTTTGTTTTATTCATTAGTCTGTCATGGCACCCCCTGCCACGATGTAGGTGTTTTCTCTCTCTATCCCTCATGGCATGCACCAAACGGTTCCCCCCTCAACCTTGCTTCTTTTGGGTGGTCTGTCATCCCAGTAGGACGTACCCCCCGAAAGAGCTTGGACAAGAGCCGTAGAATAGGTCTTTTCCCCTCTCCCCACCACCAAACCATACCCCCTTACCTCTGACCCATGACCCTACCATGTCCTATATTGACTGGGTACAGACTGGTGGTGCTTAGGCCTTGCACGTGCTTCACTTCATATATGTCCAAAATCTGCTTGCTGCTCATGCGTTTGCCGCGGTTTGAAGACTTGCTTGCACAGTCTGCCGCCCTTCTTCGACCTTTTATGTGGGCTGTTTTATAATTCTCTGTTCCCCTTAGGGGCTGGGCTTTATTTAATACTGGGTTTTACATTTCTTTCAGCCCATTTCTTGATTGTCATCATGTCCTGCCATACTACTCTGTCATTCCTGCTGTAATAACTTAATCTTACCGAGTCTTTCCAAGCCTGCCGCTTATTCTTTTCCTAATGGCTTAGCATGGTCATGGGTTTTCTTACTTATGGGCTCTTGTGTCCCTTGTGTTTTCCCTTGGGCATCCTCAACCCATTTGCTTGTTTTGGGCTTCCTCGGCCCTTTTCCTAACTTTGTGTTCCCATAGGCTTTTACTAACTTCATTGGGTTTCCCCGACCCAATTACTTCATACTCATCCTTGGGGTTTGTGGGTCTGCCAATAATCTCCTACTCTCTTTGCTTACATTGCTTCGAGCCTGCCGCGGCCCATTCTTACTTTTTCATATCATACACTGCCCATGGGTTTGCTATTTGCTATTTCTCTCTTTCCGGGCTCTTTTGAGCCCATTTGCTTCCTCAAGACCCATTTATTTATTTTATAGACTTGTGATCCATAATTCCTGCCGCTTGGACTTAATGATTTTATTCTATGTTTGCCATTTCTATTTGCTGCCTGCGTCGCTGGGTTGAGCTTCCTTCCTTCTATTCGGGTTTCACAAAAAATAACCCTCAACAAAGGTAAACACACAAAAGGAGGAAGTGACTCCCCTTTGTAATAGATAAGTTGATTTTTTGAGTTCCTCGCAAGATCAAATTAAATTAATGGTACTTTTTTATTTTTTATTTAATTTTTCTGACTATAGTTAAATATTAGCGGATTGTATATCAAGGTTTATCCACGAGAATTGCATAGTTTTCAAAGTAAAACTCTATTAGTTAAAATTCTTTTAGATGCTTAAGTTAATATAATTTTAAAATAAAATTTTAAAAGTGTTTAGATCATAATACATGCTAACTACAGACCTTGCTCCAAGTAACTCAATAGTATGTGTATATGTGTGTATTACACTAGTATAATTAAAGTATTTTTGTCATTAGCTCTTTAATTAAAATTATTAACATAGTTAATTTATTTTAGGTCTATAAAATTTTGAATGGACTCAGATAATTTTGATATTATTAAAAAAAAAACTCTTATATTTACATATAATTATTTTTATTTTAATAATATTACGTTTTATACATATAATTAGTTTTAATAATATTAATAAAATATTATTTTTATCTACCCATAATTTTTTATAGAAGATATCTACATATAATTAATACTTTTATACTTATATATAATTTTTAATTAATCTATGCGTGCCCATATTATTAGTAAACAAATAAAAATAAAATTAATGGATACCACTCACATATAATGTCTCAGCTTCTTTTTAGCACTTTCCCAAAAGCACAAAGGAAAATTCAAATCAATTATCGTGATTTGGAGATATATGTTTTTAAAAAATTATTTTAAATAAATTATAAAATGAGTAAATGTTAATTCTATTAGCTTGCCATTTAGAAATTTTTTTAATTAAAAATGAGATCACACGTCCATAACCCTGCCAATGACAAAACCTATGATTATTTCATACATTCAACTTTCAATCTTTGGTCCACAAAAGTTTAAAAGTATTTTTATATTGATATTATTATTTAGGTCATGTTAACAAGTGCAGTAATAGTTAATAAACCATTTTAGAAAAGTTTTAAGTTATAACACCGCTTTTATGAAAAATATAAAAAACTGTCATAAAAACTATTTGCTTTTTTCTTATCCTCTACAAAGCTTCTAAAAATATATCCAAAATCCAAGAAAATTCTTATGTACTCCTGAAATACGAAGAAATGGTGCTCCATTCTCTCAAATTCATGTCCACCATGAATTTAAAGAATGGACTCCTCCATAAATGTGAGAGGAGCACCATTTTTTATGCTTCAAGAGTACATAAGAATTACTCAATCTACATCCATTAACTTTTTCCTTATTATTTTGTGCACCTAAAGAGGCAGTTTACAATAATGGAAAAAGCAGTTAACATGTTTGTGCACCTAATAAAGAGGACCAAGTTGATCTAGAAAAGCGTATCAAACATACATGCCTTAAAAAAACTGCCAAGAAACAAAATCCATAAAATAAATTGAACAAGTGACAAGGTTTTACTCAATCTACATCCGTTAACTTTTTCCTTATTATTTTTGTGCGCTTAAAGAGGCAGTTTACAAGAAGGGATGAGGCAATTTACATATTTGTGGACCTAATAAAGAGGACCAAATTGATCTAGAAAAGCGTATCAAACATACATGCCTTAAAAAACTGCCAAGAAACAAAATTCATATAATAAATTGAACAAGTGACAAGATAATGTTCAAGGGTAGAAAAACGTGAATTCAAAAGAGTATGATGCTTTCATATTGACCAAGAACAATAAAGATTCAAGACTTCTACACACTCTTGCTGCAAAAGTAAATCACAACTTTTCTCCCGTAGACAAACCATGAGTTAAAGTCTTTGAACTAACAATAAATAGTAGGACATAATGAAACTCCAGTGTTCAGCAGAAATGAAGTTGCAAGCTGACAAAATTAAGACATCGTTTTTTTTTTTTTTTTTTTTGATAACCAAGGCACTCACATGTTCAAGAAAGAATAATGATTTCAATTGATAAAAAGAGAATATTGCCTTATGTCCTCATATATAAAGATTCAAGAATTTTACGCACTCTATTGCGAAAATCACCATTTCCCCTCCCTATAGAGTGTAGACACATCATCACAAATCAAGATTGTGAATCACAATTTCCCCTTCCATAGACACATCAAGTTTCAAAAACTTCTAAAACAAATAGCAAAACATGAATAAATGTATAAAACTCCAGTTACCGGCTGACAGAAAATGATATCAATGATGAAATAAACAACAAATAGAAAGACTTCAATTAACAAAAATGAAGCTGCAGGCTGACTAACAAAGAAAAAACACACAAGCTGAAACATTACTATTCAACTAGCTGAAACATTTTTATTCCTATTATGAAGAGTATAAATAAATCAATTGATAAAGAAAGATTATTCCTTAGGTCCTCATCAAACACCATCCAAGTAGACATACCATACCTAAACATATTAAACTGATCGATTTAGGGGTAAAAAAATCATAAAAATCCTCAGTATCCCAGAGCATGACCCAACAATACAAGAGAAAACTTCATAACTTTGAAACCCTACCACTCACCTATGGAGTGCAAGTAAGGAAGCACAGACCTAAACTGGTATTCAGAGAACAACCATTTATAAAGCATGCCGATCATATCTTATATGGCTGCCAATAACATTAGATCACCATCAACTAATGCAAAATATCATATGAGGCTATAGAGCTAATGACATTCAAAATTGTAAATCTTATGTTCTAAAAAGTTGTGATGAGTGCAAATGGATGTCAATAAGAAAAATAAACCAGGGAAAACATGTTGAGTGTTGGAATTAGTTAGAACCGCACTAACGTAGCCTGAAATATCCACAATAGAAACTCCCATTTTCATTTACAAAAAAAAATTAAATTTCTTAATCCATAGCAACCAGCCAGCTCAAAAGAAAAGGGAAAAAAAAAAGTTAACATATTTGTGCTCCTATAGAAGAGTAGCAAATTGATTTAGAGAAACCAAACCTTGCTACAACAAACATCCTTTGATTCCATAATATAAAAAATAAATAAATAAATAAAATTAGAAAGACAACTTGACTTTAAAATGGCTTGATTTTGCTCTAGGAATTTTTTTTAAGGTGGTCACTAAGAAATATAAATTATACAAAATCTAATAAAAAGACAACTTGAATATATTAAGTTCACAAAAAAACACTCAAATACATGAAGGATTACAATTTTTTTGTACTAACAAATTGAAAGGAAAAAAAAATACTAATAAGAAATAAAGTAAAATTGAAAACGCTAAAATGAAAATAATAAAGTGACCACAACAATTTCACAATAAATATTATGTAACAAGCTAATATTGGTGGATAAATCATGTGAACGTTGAACCCAAATTAAAATTAGTAATAACTTACCACATAATCTTTATTGTGAAAATATTATGGATGTGGCATTACTCTTATTTTTGTTGAACTCAAATTCTTGTAATTCTCAAGTCAAGGTGTTTTAACATTTTTATTAAAGAGTCAAAATAGGTTAATTTAATATATAATATTTTTTTGCAAGTGTGTGTATATATATATATATATATATTCAAGTCAAGATGGTCACAGAATAGATTAGTTCAAACTAATTATTTATATAATTTTTTTTGCCAAGTATAAAAAAAAAAAAAAAAAAATTGGCAAGTGAGACCACCCTCACATACAAGTGGAGCTCAACACCACCCCACCCTGCTCAAAATCCCCCCCAAACAAATCTTGCAAACCCCAGTGAAATTGACTATAATCACTCCAAAATCCATAGAGGTAACAGTCAACTGAGTCAATCCATTAATAAAGGGCAAAAAAAATACCAAACATCAAACTTTTAAATAGATTTACGATTCCTTGGTCTTGATAAAGGCATACAGATTTCTCACATAAATCAGGAAATAAAGCAAGGCATCCACCACTTCATTTACAAACTCACTATATGAAGATGATCCATATATAGCATTTCCATGAGCAGTATATCAAATGGCCAACCTAGCACGCCATATAATAAGCCTGCTACGAAAGATATTATTAGTTCCCTCCACTTCAATCAAATTTACACCATTTTCTGATAATGTTTGTCCTTGTAAGGCAATCTCATAGGACACATGGCACTTAAGTAAAGATCAATCCAACGACATAATAGCATCACTTTCCATGAGACTCCAAATTGGATATCCTCACAATATGGATATGCCCGCCAAAAGAAAAAAATAAGACACCAAAAAAGTTTTCTTATAACCTAAGAGCAAGAAAGATTAAAGACTTCTACACACTCTGTTGCACAAGCAAATCACAGGAAGTTTCACACCGCCACTGGCTGAAACTAACATGAGGTAAAGAGATCTTATTGCAGAATCAAACTTCCGCCATTAAGTCCAAAAAAATTCTGCTTCCTGTAGACATGTATGGATTGAGATTTAACACACTCCTAAAATTGCAGAAGTAGACAAAAAAAAAATTAAAAGAAAAAAACAGGAAGAACTCATCTCTACAAGATAAATACAAGAAAGTCAAAATCAGTTTTGCCTCCTGTAAACAATCAAAATTAAATTATCAACATTGCGTTCATAAAACCACAAAGAGAGCACCACCAGCTTATAAAGACGCATGTGTTACTCAGTGCTCATGTATGATGAGGAAAACAATCGACAATAACATAAGATTACAAATTATGATGCAAGTTCTCCATTGTAACTCCCAGAAAGCCCAACTCATACGGAAGCGTAAACCTACACTTTAAGGGTCCGTTTGGTTGGAAGAGTAGAAAAGTGGAAGGATGAAAAATTGTGGAATGATGAAAAAGTAGGAGGATGGAAAATATTTAATTTTCCCTCGTGTGTATTTGGTTGGAGGGATGGAAAAGTGGGAGGATGGAAAACTCTCTTGTTTGGTTGAAAAGAAAAGTAGTTTATATAAATTGACTATTATACCCTTGTTACATAATAGGTAAGAAATAAATTTATTTGTACTCATTAAATAATATAAAATTTACCAACAATTATATTTTTCAATAAGAAGTGTTAAGTCCACAACATTTTTTGCAATACTTTCACAACAAAATTTATGTGAAAAGTTGTTACTAGTTCTAATTTAAACCCACCACTGAAATTATTTTTTTACTCACCAATATTAACTAATAACAATCTGTTACTTAAAATTTATTGTGAAAATATTGTAGTAACATTTCTCAATTAGGATTTTTTATTCTTTATATTATTTCTCTTTTCTCTCTTTTCATTTCATCCATACGTTTGTTTTTTTTTTTTTTTTTTTTTTTTTTTTTTTCTACGCTATCTCCTCCACACACGTTGTTATCTCTATCCCCACCCCCTTCTTTTTCTTTTTCTCCATACACGTTCCAGCAAATCATCCAGCACTCTCATTCTCTCTTTCTTTTCTCCAGCGCTCTCTCTGTGTTTTTTTTTTTTTTTTCCTCCATACCCGTTTGTCCTTATCTCTTTATCTCCCCCTTCTTTTCTTTCTTTTTCTCCCTCATTCAAGATATTCTCTTTTTTTTCTGCAGCTCTCGGTAATTCCAGAACAGCCTTTGTGTTTGTGAGGGGGGTAAGTGGGAGAGGGCATTTGTGTAATTCCATAGTAAGAGCAGTTTTCTCTCCACAGTTTTCCTTCCAAATATTGGTGGGTCCGGGAGGAAAATTTTCTCCCGGGTTTTCCATTCTCTCTGTTTTTCTTTGCTTCCCAAACAGTGGAAAACACTGTTTTTCACACCATTTTCCACCCATTGTTTTCCATCCTCCCTATAATCCCTCCAACCAAACATAGTGTAAAGGCATTTAAATAGCAGACATGTTTAAGCCAAGCTACAGCTATCTTACATAGTTAACCAAAGACAATAAATCATCATATCAAACAAAGCTCCCCAAACCACAAGAGGTTTTAATGAATAATGAATTAATCATCTTAAATTCTAAAAAGTTGTAAAAAGTTCAAGTAGACGACACTAACAAACATGCAAAGTTGTAATAAGACCGAAATGCACACAATACAAGAATCAACCACCCAACAATAAGGGAAAGGAAAATTTTCTTATTCGTGCCACTAAAGAAGACAAACCAGATCAATCTATAAAACCAACTTTGCAGCAACAAATTCCTTAAAAACTGCCAAGTACCAAAATCACTAAAATAAATTAAAATGGAACAGGATCATATTCAAGGGAAAAACTTCATATACTTATAAACAAAAGGTGAAAAGGTACAGGAAAGACATAAGATGTTACACAACACATGTTGCTCCAGTATATGGTTGTAAAATCTTCAGACTAATAAAAAACTTGGTTCAACATGGGATGCATCTGGCTACTCCTATTCAGTTATAAGGATATCAATCAAAAAAAAAAAATCTACTATATCCAGAGACAAAAGTCAAATCCATGTAATTCTAAGAAAGCTTTATAATCCACTCGGAAACCGAAGCCTAGAAAAGCAATCACAGGCCCAAATATTAGAAAGAATTAAATCAAGAAGTTCTTCCCCATAATTCTAATCATTATAGGAGACAAAAACAGGAGGATAAGAGATCTTATTGCCAAATCAACTCCACTACTTAAGCTGCCCAATGGGGGGAAAATCCAACTTCCTGTAACCAATAAGTAGCAATGCCAGATTAAATCCAAATTAGATATGGGGCAAGTATCACTAGCAGCAGAGATTAACAACAGAAACAAGACACTAAGACATATGCACAAGCACTGAATGAAAGTGCAATCCCTCAGTTGTGCAGGCATTAATTTCCCACAAGAGAAAACTGAAAATACATGCATTCCAAAGCTAAAATTTCAGAGAACTCATAAAAACATTTTTTTCAAAGAGGAAAGAACAAGGAAAAGAAAAGAGCAACACTACTCAAAACACAAAATCATATGTATGATTGAAAATAGACATAATCAACTTAGCCTTAGTTAAGGCACCACAAGTGCATCTGAAATACATCATACCCAAACAAATAGATAAATCCACATAATGCAGACAGACAATACACACAATCCTAAGAATACAAACTGACATGTGTCCTAAAAAAAAAAAAAAGAAAAAAAAAAAAGAATAAAGAGTCAAGCAAGTAGTTAAAGAGGAAATTACCTTTTTTTTAATGCGAGTTAAAGAGGAAATTACTGTCGATCTAAAATACAAAAGCAAAAAGGTTAAATGATAAATAACTATAGTCAATATAAGCCATTTAAGTTACTTAACAAAAAAATATATAAGCCTTTTAAATTATAATAAGGGAAATGAAAGTTGAAACATTTATCCTCCTATACAAGAGAACCAAACTGACCTAGATGCCAAATTTGCTGCAAAAAATGCCTTGAAAAGTAGCCTAGCACTGAAATCTATAAAACAAATTGAACAAACCATGAATAGTAAACACATTCGAGGAAGAGTATATCAAAAGATTAATAAGAAAAGAACGAAGACGAAAGAATAAAAGGAGCTTTCAATTATTGCATTCAATTACACAGCTCAAGCACCATTTTTAAGCAAAACTCTGTTGCTCAAGTACAAGAAAGCCAAAATCACAATTTCCTCTCCAGCATACATATCAAGTTTAAATAATCAATCATTTTTGTTTCAACATACAAAACAATTGTGGGAGCTAGGAAAGTACTCATCACAACCACAAAATAAACATCACCAGCTTATAAAGAAGTCTTGATGGCATCGGCTCACTCATTTGCTTTGAATTGGAAATCAATCAGCAACATATTATATGAATAATGATGCAAAATTCAAATACGTAAGTTAAAAGCATTTCATTCACAGAAAACCCCAACTAATGGCAATTACAGGACAAACCAATAACCTATATAATTCTCCCTTGGCAACAAAAGCGCTAGCATCAATCTACCTGCCCCACACCAATAAGAGGAATCTACCTGTCCAATACCAACAAGAAGCATGATCAAAATCCAATGTCACCCGGTGAATAGGAATTCAAAAATACCTTAATATAATACTTAGACCTCCACTAGTCAAATGAAGAAGAAAATTTAAATATATCTACTCTTTTCATAAAACAATGCCAGGAAATGCATTGCAGGCTGACAAACTAAAAATCATATCATATCATATCAAATACTATATATAATAGCCGAAACTGAGAGAAAGTAAGTCCCTACAATTAAGGATGTGCTGACATGTAGGAAAAAAACCCAATTAGAAATCTGCCATGTAGCCAGTCAAAAAACACAGAATAAAAAGCAAAAGGTTTTGCCTTTCAGGTCTTCAAGATTTAAAAAATCAAGCATTGCACTCCTTCCCTATTGAAAGAAAAATGCTTTAGTGAACCGTTACATTAAAAGAAAAAACACTTAAGCGGACTGTTAGCTGCCAACTTTTATCAATAAACACTGCCTAAAATTCTTTCAGCCAATTCATAGAAATCTGAAACAACGTGATCCTAGGTAGTTGTGAAATTTACTACAACGGCCATCTTCCATTCAAAACCTCAATTTATATTTACCTTTTGAACCATTTTTTTCCCTGCGAAAACAGTGATAGAAGTTCCAAATTAACGTTTTGCTCTTCTACAAGAATAATTTACTCAGGAAAGAAAGTCGTTGGATTTACTGCAGCAAGTCGAAAGGTGAGAATATTTTGCACACTTCTCAAACATTTAGAGAACAGCAAGTCTTTAAAGCATGCAGATCGGATATATTATAAAGCCAAATTATTGCCAATCACAGCGCAAAGCAAAAACCAGTATTATGCTACCTCCACAACCAAATTTGGATCACCATCACTGTCAATCTACCTGACCCATATAAATAAGAGATGAGTTGTCCCAATCAGAATGATCAAAACTAAACAACACTGTATTACAAAAGGAAAAGAATTGCAATGGAAGTTTCAAAGCATCACAGGCAGATACTAACAGGAGGAAAAGAGATCTTATTGCAGAATCTAATTTCCTCCATAAGTCCAAAAAAAGTTCTGCTTCCTGTAGACATGTCAGGATTGAGATTTTAACACACTCAAAATTGCAAAGTTGCCATAAAAACTTTCTTTCATAGAACTCATCTTTACAAGATAAATACAGGTAAGTCAAAATCAGTTTTGCCTCCAGTAAACAATCAAAATTAAAATTATCAAAATTGTGTTCATAAAACCACAAAGAGATCATCACCAGCTTATAAAGACACGTGTTACTCAGTGCTCAAATGATACAGAGTCCAGAATAACAAAGACTTCAGACTAACCACCTGGTTCAAAATTGACAAGATCTGCCAACTCACTTTCTATGATGAGGAAATCAATCGGCAATAACCTAAGACTACTGATTATGATGCAAATTCTTCATGTAATGCCCAGAAGGCCCAACTCATGCCAATCACCATGGCACGTGATCTGCCCACACCAATAAATGTAACTACTAAAAAATAATCATATATCAGTTTGCCAAAACATAATGACTAAAAGTCGAACGAGTCAGCAGGACAAGGGGACTAGAATTCAAATGAAAGTTTCAAACCCTCATTGAGTGACTGGAATTTATAATCCTCAAGGAAACCAAATCCTAAGAAATGCATACATGTCCCAAGTATAAGAAGGAATTAGAACAATTGGAAAAATATCCTTATAATTCATTTGATTGTAGCATAAAATAAAGAAAACAAGAGGAAAAAGGAAGCTTATTGCCAAACCAAACTCTACTGCTTGAGCTGCCTGGCACCAAAAAAAATCCGGTGAGAATTTTTCACATGGACCCAAAATTGCAAACGTTGCAAAAACGACTAGAATTGATGACATTCAAAACAACCATCTTTGAAGCTGGCTGCTTTTATCTTATATGACTGCCCAATGATGAAATTGAATACCTTAGGCTCTTAAAAGTAGTAAGAAGTACAAGTAGACAGCGATAGAGAAAGGAACCAGGACAAAAATGCTAAGTAGTTCTGTAATTAGTTAAAAC
The DNA here is from genome assembly GCA_019022515.1 of Quercus aquifolioides. Lineage (NCBI taxonomy): Eukaryota > Viridiplantae > Streptophyta > Magnoliopsida > Fagales > Fagaceae > Quercus > Quercus aquifolioides. Next base: position 43,807,353 of record CM032332.1, on the reverse strand, counting down.
CAAACAAATGAAGCCTGAAAAACACACAATGCAAGCACCAATTTTCGTTTACAATGTTAATTGAATCTTTAAACTAATCATTACCAGCCAGCCAACAATAAGGGATTGTGCTCCTACAGACAAGAACCAAATCGATCTAGTAAAGCCAACTTCACAGAAACAAATGCCTTCACAGAGCTGTTGAGGACCAAAACCTATAAGTAAATTGAACAAGGAATAGTATAGTATCATGTTAGTGGGAACACTATACTAAAGGACTTATAAGCAAAAATGTGAAATTCAAGAACCAAAAAAAAAAAAAAAAAAGACTTTTTATTGTTGCAGTCAACACAACCGAGTTCAAAAAAATAAGACTTTTATACTAACTCAGCTGCTCAAGTACAAGAAAGTCCAACTCAATTTCCCCTGCTGTAGATAGATCAGGATTAAAATAATCAACATTGTCCACACAAAACAACAAGATGGACATCTACAGCTTATAAAGAAACATGTCAATCAGTGCTCATATATGACACCAGAAATAGCAAAAACTTCAGACTGAAATTGAACCTGATTTGATATTGACAGTATCTGCCCACTCACTTTCTATGACAAGGAAAGCAATCAGCAACAATCTAAGGTTACAAACGATAATGCAATTCTAGAGACATCAATTTGATCCATGTCGTTCCTACAAAGCCCAACACATGCAAATCATAACAGGATAAAGCAAAAGCCTCTACTATTTTTCCCTGGCAAACATCGGCTACAAACTTTGTTAATTTACCTGTCCCACAACAATAAGAGGCATTACCATATTAAGATTGAATGAGAAAAAAATTAAACAAGACAGGACAGAGGAAATATAATTGCTAGGGAAATTTCAAACCCTCACCGGGTGGGACATTGAATTTATGGCTGCCCAGAAAAGCAAAGCCTAACAAAAGCAGGCCCTGATACTATAAAGTATTACAAGAGCCAAAAATTGTATAATTCTTATGATGGCAAGAGAGAGATGAAAGCGGGACGAAAAGAGAGCTCATCACTATATCAATCTCAACCACAACTAAGTACCCAAAAAGAAAATACCGGTTCCTATAGATTTAAGAGGAATAGATTTTTAACATGCACTAAGAATTTCAAAACAACCAATAAAATGAACTACTATATTTCGGTATAAATATAATCCAACAAATATAAAATAAATACTTATAACACTGAAAGCCTAGCTCTTCCCTGTTGGTGACGCAGAAAAAAATCAACAATCCAACTTAACAAATTATGACACAAATCCAGAAATATAAAGTGAATTCCTTGTAATTCCAAAAAAGTCCAACTACTGCTAAGAGAAGAGAAAGCAAAACCTGTATTGTTTTACCTCTACAACCAAATTCAGGTCACACATGGCTATATTACTGCTCCACACCAGTAAGAGGCATCACTGGCTTAAACTGGGTATTCACTACTGTGGTTGCCAACACAAAATGACCAAAAATTAAATGAAACAACAAGTAAAAGGAACAAATATTACAATAGTAGTTTCAAAACCTCACTCAGGAGACTAGAACTTGTAACTCTCCTAGGAAAAGCATTCACACAACCTATTAGAAAGACATTAAAACAAGAAAAAATTATCCTTCAAATTCTTCTGATTGTAGTAGAGGAAAAGAAAGTAACATAAAAAGGGGGGAAAAGAGAGCCTATTGCCAGATCAGACTCCACTGCTTAAGCTGCATACCACAAAAATAATAATTAAAAAAAATGCTGCATTCGGTAGAAACATAATAAGTGGCAAACCAAATTGGATATGAAACTCCCAACACAGGATGACCAAACGGATGTAGAAAGCTCAAACCTTTAGTGGCATATAATTCATATGATTGAAGGAGAGAATAAAGAAAACAAGGGGGAAAAAATATTGCTTATCGTCAAACTAAACTCCATCACTTAAGCTGCCAACAACAACAGCAAGCCTCTAAGCTGTCAAGCACCAAAAAATATTCCCAGTGAGATTTTTTCACATGCACCTACAATTGCAAAAGTTGCATAATGAATAGAAGAACTCTTCCATACAAGGTAAATCTTATATTTTTCTGGCATTCAAACAACCATTTTTAAAGCTGGCTGCTGTTATCTTATATGACTGCCCAATGACAAAATTGACGATCTTAAGTTCTTAAAAGCTGTAATAAGTGCATGTAGACAGCAGTTAGAAAAAGGATCAGGGACAAAAATGCAAAGTAATGCTGGGATTAGTTAAAACCAAACAAATGGAGCCTAAATTACACATAATGCAAGCACCAGTTTTTTATTTTATAATTTTAATTTAACTTTTAAAACTCATAATTACCAGCCAGCCCAAAATATGGAATTGTGCTCCTATGGACAAGAACCAAATCGATCGAGGAAAGCCAACTTCACCAAAACAAATTGCCATAAAAGAGCTATCGAGGACCAAAACCTACAAATAAATTGAACAAGGAATAGTATAGCATCACAGTTAGTGGGAACACTATATTAAAGGACTTATAAGCAAAATGAAAAATCAAGACAGTGTAGGTTTTCTTATTGTCATAGTCTACACGTTCGAGAAAAATTTAAGACTTCTACACAAACTCGCCAGCTCAAGTACAAGAAAGTCCAAATCAGTTCCCAATCCTGTAGGCAGATCAAGATAAATATAATCAAACATTATCCACATAAAACAGCAAAATAGACATCACCAACTTAAACAGAAGCATGTCATTCAGAGCTCAAATATGAGTCCAGGATGGCAGAAACTTCAACCTGGATATGGACTTTGTTCAGCAATGACGGCATCCACCCACTCACTTTCTACAACTAGGAAATTAATTATCAACAATCTAAGGTTGCGAACTATGATGCAAACCTTTCTGAAAGAATCAGCTCCTCGGTGGTAATCGTAACCTATGACGCAAACATTTCAAACTTCTATAAAAAGAACTATGACACAAACCTAGAGACATAAGTTAGATTCATGTCATTCCTAGAAATCCCAAATCATGCAAATGCAGACAAGATAAAGCAAAAATTTGTATTATTTACCCTTTGGAAACCATCTTAAGGTGAAAAACTTTGGCATTTACCTGTCCCACCACAATAAGAGGCGTTACCATATTCAAATTGAACAAGACAAGACAGAGGAATAAAAATTGCAAGGGAAATTTGCAACCCTCAATAAGTGAGACAGAATTTATAGCAATCCAAAACAAGGGAATGGACTTTCCATTCCCTCCATTAAAACTCCCAAACAAGAGAAGGGAAGAATATTCTAAAATTATTCTTTTTATTTCTTTCCATTCCATTCCATTCCCTCCTCCCAAGCGGTGCCTAAAAAAAGCTGTTATAGGTCCATGAATTAGAGAATTAAGACGAGCCAAAAGTTGTATAGATCTTATGATTGCAAGAGAAAGGACCAAAAAAAAATCCTGTAAACGTATAAGAAATAGATTTTTGTCATGCACTAAGAAAGCAAAACAACTAATAAAAAACTACAATATTTCAGTAGAAACCAATAATTATAATGATAAATTATTCTAACTCTGAAAACCCCGGTCTTCTCTATTGCCAAATATTTGATGAAAGCAATATCAATCAACAACAATCCAAGTTCACAATATATGACACAAATTAAGAAATATAATGTTAAATCCATGAAATTCCTAGAAATCCAACTAATCTAGGAGAAGAGAAAGTAGAACCTGTATTGTTTTCCCTTTACAACCATATCCAAGTCACGCTTAGTAATATTCTTGCCCCAATACCAATAAGAGGCATTGCCGGATTAGCTTGTGAATTCATTATTGAGGTTGCAAATGCAGAATGACCAAAAATTTAAATAAGTCATCAAGAAAAAGGAACAAGAATTGCAATAGAAGTTGAACACCTCACTCAATGAGACTGGAATTATAATCCTCCTACGAAAGCCAGTCACAGACCCAAGAATCAAAAATAATTAAGAAAATAAAAAACTATCCTTCAAACTCTTATCATTGTAGCAGAAATAAAATAAAAAGGGAGGAAAGGAAAGCCTATTGCCAAATCAGATTCCACTGCTTAACCTGCAAAGTACCAAAATATATATATATATATATATATATAACCTGCTTCCTGCATAAACACAATAAGTTGCAAACCAAATTGGATATGGTGGATGATCAGTTCCCCTTAAAGCCAAAAAAAATCAACAGGAACAAGACAAGAAGACAGATGTAGGGACCTCACACCCTTGGTGGCATTGCCTTCCCACATGAGCAAACTGGAAAATACAAAGTCCCAACCACACAGTTCAGGGCAATATTAAATTACATAATAGTACTTAAAAGCATGTCTCATTCAGAAGCAAAAAAACCAAATCAACCTTAGGTCCACCGCAAGCAAATTCAGCACCCCTAGAATTAAATAAACCCTAATAGTGCACAGCCTGGGAAGCACAATATCTACGCTCGAAAAAAAAATTAAAAATATATATATAAAAAAACCAACATTATTATTTGAAGAAACAAAAAAGGTCAGGCAAGTAGGTACAGGAGAATAAAGATCAAAAGTATAATCTAAAACACAGTGGCAAAAAGGTTATTATAAACAACAATAATCAATATAAAAAACTTTAAAGTCACAATAAACCCTAATAGTGCGCAGCCTGGGAAGCACAACATCTAAGCTAAAAAAAAATTTAAAATTTAAAAATATATATATAAAAAAAAAACCAACATTATTATTTGAAGAAACAAAAAAGGTCAGGCAAGTAGGTACAGGAGAATAAAGATCAAAAGTATAATCTAAAACACAGTGGCAAAAAGGTTATTATAAACAACAATAATCAATATAAAAAACACAGTAGCAATATGAATTAATTGCGAAAACCAAAGAAAAGTGTGATGTCAGTCCTACAATTTGTTTTCCTCACTCATAAATATCTTAATTCAATACTTATATCTTCAAATTTTAGGATAAGAATAATGACATACAAAGATAAAGAGAGCTTAATTAATGCCTTAGGTCCCCAACAAAATTTATTTCCCAAGTAGGATACCAGATTGATTTTGAGAAGTCAATTTTGCTGCAACAAACAGCCAAGCACCAAAATCTGTAAAATAAATTGAACAAAAGACACATAAGCAAAAGGAGAAATCAAGAGAAGGGAAGAGATTGCTTATTGTTGCAGTCAACACAGCACAAACTCCTGCTCAGGTATGTTAAAGTCCAAATCACAATTTTCCCCTCCTGTAGACATATTGTTATCAATAACACCAAACATCACCCTCACAAATTTACAAAACAAACATTGGCAGCTTATAAAAAAGAATATTGTTGTTTAGTGAATTTGAGTCCAAAATAGCAAAACCTTCAGACTAACAAAGGATTAGGCAGGATGTATACAGTATCTTCTCATTTTCAATGACTGCAAAATCAAATCAACAACAAGTCAAGATTACAATTATGATGCAAATCCAGAGAGACAAGTTAATTCCAGAAGGCACTCCTCATGCCCACCACTACAAGATAAAGAAATATCAGAATTACTTTCCCACGCCAGCCATATATAGGACACAATCTTTGCTAATCTACCTGCCTGACACCATTAAGACGCATTACCACACTGAAATGCAATGGAAGTTTCAAAACCTCTATAAAACCAACACCTAAGAAAAGCAATCACATGCCCAAGTATTAGAAAGAAATTAAACAAGAAATAAATTATCCTTATAATTCTTATGATTGTAGCAGAGATTAACAACGGACTAGGTTCGATAGTATCTGCTCACTTTTGATGGCTACAAGATGATCAGCAGCAATTCAAGATTATAGTTATCATTAAAATCCATGGACACAAGTTAATTCCAAATGCATCGATCCAACGTACATGCCTTAAAAAATCTGCAAAGAAACAAAGTCCATAATATAAATTGAACAAGGGACAAGATCGTGTTCTTCAAGGGTTAAAAATGTGAAATCAAAAGAGAATGGTAATCAAAAGGCTTCTACACACTCCTGCTGCAAAAGTAGATCATAATTTTTCCTCCTGTAGACTCATCATGATCAAAGTCTTTGAACTAGCAATAACTAGCAACACATAATGAAACTCCAGTGTTTAGCACAAACTAAAGAAACATTCAAGCAGAAACATTAAGCTTCACATGTTGGGGAGAGAATGATGTGATAAATTGCTAAAAAGAGATTATTGCCTTAGGTCCTGTATCAAAATTCAAGACTTCTATGCACTCTTTTGCGCAACTAAATCACCATTTCCCCTGCAGTAGAAACATCAAGATTGTAAATCACAATTTCGCCATACACATCAAGATTCAAGAATTCTGACTACCAACAAATAGCAAGACTTCAATTAACAAAATGAAGCCGCAGGCCGATGAACTAAAAAAAACACACAAGCAGAAACATTATCATCCAACTATTATGAAGAGAATAGTGAAATCAATTGATAAAGAGAGATTATAGCCTTAGATCGTCATCAAACTCCATCCCAAGTAGACATACCATACCTACACATATTAAACAGATTAATTTAGGGGTAACAAAATCACAACAATACAAGAGAAAACTATATAACTTTGAAACCCAACCAACCTATAGAGTAGGTATAAGGTAGCAGCTCTAAACTTCCCTTGTATTTAGAGAACAGCTATTTTTAAGGCATCCAGATCTTATCAGATCTTATCTCATATTGGCTGCCAATGACAATAAATCGACATTGACTTCGATGAAAATTCGAGGCCCAACTCATGCAAATCACCACCAACTCATGCAAATCACCACCGGAACTACCTAAACTAATAAAAGGTATTACCACATACGAATTAGATACAAGCTTGCCAAAATAGAATGACTAAAGTCAAACTAGAAAGCAGGACAAAAGGACAAGAATTTCAATGGAACTTTCAAACCCTCGTTGACTGAGACTGAACGTTATAATCCTCAAGGAAACCAAATCCTAAAAACAAACATGTATTGCCCAATATTAGAAAACAATAGGGAAAATATCCTTAAAATTCATATGATTGAAGGAGAGAATAAAGAAAAAAAGGGGGAAAAAATTTGCTTATCACCAATCTAAACTTCATCACTTAAGCTGCCAACAAGAACAAGAAGCCTTAAGCTGCCAAGCACCAAAAAAAAATTCCAATGAGATTTTTTCCCATGCACCTACAATTGCGAAAGTTGCATAACAAATAGTAGAACTCTTCCATACATGGTAAATCTTATATTTTTCTGGCATTCAAACAACCATTTTTAAAGCTGGCAGCTCTTATCTTATATGACTGCGCAATGACAAAATTGACGATCTTAGGTTCTTAAAAGTTGAAATAAGTGCACGTAGATGGCAGTTAGAAAAAGGAACTGGACCAAAAATACGGAGTAATGCTGGGATTAGTTAAAGCCGAACAAATGGATCCTAAAATACACATAACAAAAGCACCAGTTTTTTTTTTACAATGTTATTTTAACTTTTTAAAACTCATAATTACCAGTGAGCAAACAATAAGGAATCGTGCTCCTATAGACAAGAACCAAATGAAAGCCAACTTCACCAAAACTAAGGCCTTAAACAGCTATCGAGGACCAAAACCTATAAATCAATTGAACAAGTAATAGTATAATACCACAGTGAATGGGAACACTATATCAAAGGACTTATAAGCAAAATGTAAAATTCAAGACAGTATGAGTTTTCATATTGCTGTAGTCTACGCGATAAGTTTGAGAAAGATTTAAGACTTCTACACAAACTCAACTCTTATTGTTGTAGACTACACAGTTTAAGTTTAAGAAAGATTTAAGACTTCTACACAAACACACCTGCTCAAGTACAAGAAAGTCCAAATCAGTTTCCACTCCTGTAGACAGATCAAGATAAATAATCAAACATTGTCCACATAAAACAATAAAATCCAACTTATACAGAAGCATGTCATTAGCTCAAATATGAGTCCCAAATGGCAAGAACTTCAGCCTGAAAATGGACTTGATTAGACAATGACAGTATCTACCCACTCACTTTCTACAACTAGGAAATTAATTAGTAACAATCAAAGGTTACGAACTATGATGCAAACCTTTCTGAACGAATTAGCTACTTGGTAATCAAAACTTATGATGCAAACCTTTCGAACTTATAACAAAAGAACTATGATGCAAACACCTTAAAATAGCTGCTGAGAATGTATAGTAGGGAACAGTATATTGAAAGACTTTAAAAAAAAAAAAATGAAATCAATAGAATAACATAAATATATTTTTTTTATTTACAATTTTGACTGCTGTACACATATCAAGATCAAAATGATAAAAAATTGTCCACACAAAACTACAAAACGAACATCTCCAACTTCTGAAAAAGCATATGTACCTCAATATGAATCCAGAATACTTCAGACTAAGAACAGTATCTTCTCACCCACTTTCTATGACATCAATCAACATCAATCTAAAGATTATGATATGTATTTCCCAGAAAGCACACACCAATAAGAGAGTTTTACTAAATATTAAACAAGACAAGATGCAATGGAAGTTTCAACCTTTACTGAGTGAACCAGAATTTATGGTCCCCTTGAGCAAACCAGAGAACCAGAATTTATAGTCCCCTTCAAAACCAAAGCAGTCACAAAAGCGGTCACAAAACCAGTCACAGACCAAGTATTAGAATGGATTAAACAAGCAGAAAACTATCCCCATAACTTATACCCGAATCAAACCCCGCCACGGACACAGAAATTTTCTTGTAATTGACATTTTTAACATGAACCAGAATAGCAGTAGTTGCAATAGAAAAATCCATATAGTTCTGAAAGGAAAACTCTCTTCCACAAGAGGCGTGTACACAATATAGCAATAAATCAATACCGTCTCCCTCTGCAAAAACATGCAAAAACAAACGATGACCAGCTTCTTGAACGAAACCCAGGTTAATCATAGAGCGATAAATCCATATAAATCTGAAATTCCTGTAATTTCTTGAAACAAAACCTAGAAAATCGCCAAGGTATTGAGAGAAATACCTAATTTGCAAGTATTAACATAAATCCAGGTAACTCTGACAGCTTAAAAACAGAGCAATCACCAACATATACAAGATGAATCCATATAAATCTGAAATCCCATTGCAATTTCTTGAAAGGAAACCTAGAAAATCTCCAGGTATTGAAAAAAAAAATCCCTATAGACATAAATCCATGTAACTCTGAAAGCCCAAAGCTCTTTTCTACAAAATCACATCCAATTCGAAACAAAGAAAACCTGAATCTCTGATTCGTAACAAAGAAAACAAATCTCAAATTCGTAACAACAATATGAATTAATTGCGAAAACCAAAGAAAAGTATGGTGTCAGTCCTACAATTTGTTTTCTCACTCATAAATATCTTAATCCAAAACTTATATCTTCAAATTATAGGAGAAGAAATAATGACTACAAAGATAAAGAGAGCATAATCAATGCCTTAGGTCCCCAACAAACTTTATTTCCCAAGTAGGATCCAGATTGATTTAGAGAAGTCAGTTTGCTGCAACAAATAGCCACCAAGCACCAAAATCTATAAAATATGTTTTAAAAGACTCATAAGCAAAAGGAAAAATCAAGAGAAGGGAAGAGATTGCTTATTGTTGCAGTCAACACAGCACAAACTCCTGCTCAGGTATGTTAAAGTCCAAATCACAATTTTCCCCTCCTGTAGACATACTGTTATCAATAACACCAAACATCACCCTCACAAATTTACAAAACAAACATTAGCAGCTTATAGAGAAGAAGATTGTTGTTTAGTGAATTTGAGTCCAAAATAGCAAAACCTTTGGACTAACAAAGGATTAGGCAGGACATTGACAGTATCTTCTCATTTTCAATGACTACAAAATCAAATCAGCAACAATTCAATATTATAATTATGATGCAAATCCAGAGAGAGAAGTTAATTCCAGCAAGCACTCTTCATGCCCATCACTACAGGATAAAGAAATATCAAAATTACTTTCCCACAACTCACACTAATAAAGGTATTACCACATCCAAATTAGATATAAGCTTGCCAAAATAGAATGACTAAAGTCGAACTAGAAAGCAGGACAATAATTTTAATGGAATTTTCGAACCCTCGTTGAGTGAGACTAAAATTTATAATCCTCAAGGAAACCAAATCCTAAAAAAAGCATATATTGCCTAATATTAGAAAACAATAGGGAAAATATCCTTATAATTCATATGATTGAAGGAGAGAATAAAGAAAACAAGGGGGAAAGAAAAGATTACTTATCACCAAACTAAACTCCATCACTTAAGCTGCCAACAAGAACAACAAGCCTTAAGCTGCCAAGCACCAAAAAAAAATTCCAGTGAGATTTTTTCACATGCACCTACAATTGCAAAAGTTGCATAAGGAATAGAAGAACTCTTCCATACAAGGTAAATATTATATTTTTCTGGCAGCTCTTATCATTTATGACTGCCCAACGACAAAATTGACAATCTTAGGTTCTTAAACGTTGTAATAAGTGCATGTAGATGGCAGTTAGAAAAAGGAACCGGAACAAAATGCCGAGTAATGCGGAGATTAGTTAAAGCCGAACAAATGGATACTAAAATACACATAATGGAAGCACCAGTATTTTTTTTACAATGTTATTTTAAATTTTTAAAACTCATAATTACCAGCAAGCCAACAATAAGGAATCGTGCTACTATAGACAAGAACCAAATCGATCAAGAAAAGCCAACTTCACCAAAACTAAAGCCTTAAAACAGCTATCAAGGATCAAAACCTATAAATAAATTTAACAAGGAATAGTATAATAACATAGTTAGTGGGAACACTATATCAAAGGACTTATAAGAAAATTGTAAAATTCAAGACAGTATGAGTTTTCTTATTGTTTTAGTCTACACAGTTTAAGTTTGAGAAAGATTTAAGACATCCACACCGACTCAACTGCTCAAGTACAAGAAAGTCCAAATCAGTTTCCACTCCTGTAGACAGATCAAGATAAATAATCAAACATCGTCCCACATAAAACAATAAAATCCAACTTATACAGAAGCATGTCATTGGCACAAATATGAGTCCAAAATGGCAAAAACTTCAGCCTGAAAATGGACTTGGTTGGACAATGACAGTATCTACCCACTCACTTTCTTCAACTAAGACATTATGTATCAACAATCTATGGTTACGAACTATAATGTAGACGATTCTGAAGGTATTAGCTCCTTGGTAATCAAAACCTATGATGCAAACCTTTCAAACTTTTATCACAAGAACGATGATGCAAACTCCTTAAAATTGCTGCTGAGGACCAAAATCTATAGAATAAATAGAATAGAGAATGTATAGTAGAAAACAGTATATTGAAGACATTAAAAAAAAACGTTACATCAATAGAATAACATAAAGATTTCTTTTTTATTTACAATTTTGACTGCTGTACAAATATCAAGATCAAAATGATAAAAAATTGTCCTCACAAAACTACGAAACAAACATCTCCAACTTCTGAAAAAGCATATGTACCTCAGTTGATAAATATGAATCCAGAATACTTCAGACTAAGAACACTATCTTCTCACCCACTTTCTATGACATCAATCAGCAGCAATCTAAGGTTACGGACTATGATGCAAACCTTTCTGAATGAATTAGCTCCTTGGTAATCGTAACCTCTGGTGCAAACACCTTAAAACAGCTGCTGAAGACCAAAATCTATAAAATAAATGGAATAGAGAATGTATAGTAGGGAACAATATATTGTAAGACTTACAAATTAAAATAAATAAAAAAACGTGAAATCAATAGAATAACATAAAGAGTTTTATTTATAGTTAAAGTGAATAAAGCCCAACTCCAAATTACAATACATATCAAGATCATCAAAATGATAAAAAATTGTACTCACAAAACCACAAAACGGACATCTCCAGCTTTTGAAAAGGCATATGTACCTCAGTTGATAAATATGAATCCAGAATAGTTCAGACTAAGAACAGTATCTTCTCACCCACTTTCTATGACATCAATCAGCAACCAGATTATGAAATATATTTCATAGAAAGCACACACCAATAAGAGTGTTACCAAATATTATACAAGACGAGATGCAATGGAAGTATCAACCCTTACTGAGTGAACCAGAATTTATAGTCCTCTTGAAAACCCTAAGCCTAGAAAAGCAGTTACAGGTCAAGTATTAGAATGGATTAAAACAAGCAGAAAACTATCCCTATAATTCTTCTTTAAAATAACAAAAAAGAAGCTTATCGCCAAATCAAACCATGTCACGGACACAGAAAATTCTTGTAGTTTAGTTGTGACAGAAGAGAAGTCCATGTAGTTCTAAATGGAAAACTCTCTTCCACAAGAGGCATACACAATAAAGCAATACTGTCTCCCTCTGCAATTTCTCAAAAAAACAATAGTCAGCTTGATCGAGAGATTACCTATAGGGGAAAAAAAAAGTATTTTTTAAGAAGATTTCTATTCATAATCCTTTTATTTGTCACTATTTCTAATCTACCCAAGTGTAATAATAGAAATATACTATTTTTAATTTTTTTTTTTTTTTTTTTCACCGACCGAACTAATATGCCATGTGCTTAATTTTTCCCCCCATTTTAAACTTCAGTTTTTTATAAGGGAAGGGGGGGATGTCTTGATTCAACACGGATCGCATCTACTCAAACATTTCTATGACCAGGAAATCAATCAATCAACATACTACTTTTACAAATAATGATGCAAAAACCAGATACATAGATTAAAAGAATTTGATTCACAGAATTTTTACAAATAATAATGCTAAGACCAAATGTGTAAGTTAAAAGAATTCGATTCACAAAAAGCCTAAGTCATGCCAATCACAGGACAAACCAATAACCTGAAGAACTCAACCTGGGCAACCACAAGATCACCATCAATCTACCTGCACCATACCAATAAGAGAAATTACCACATTCAAATAAGGAATGACCGTGCAAACATAAAATGGCCCCAAATTAAACCACATTCAGCATCAATCGATCTCTACAGAAGTTTGGTGCAAACAAGGAACAAGGATTCCTTTTGAGGGAACAATATATTAAAAGATGCAAAAAGTGAAATCAAGAGAACAAGAAAAAAGTTTTAAATTTTAGACCCAGAATTACCGGCCAGCCAACAATAAGGGAAAGGAAACTTCATGTATTATGCTCCAATAGAAGAAACAAATTGATCTGCAGAATTGTAGCAAAAAAAATTGATCTACAGAAGCTAGCTGCAACAAACACCTTTAAAAAAATAAATAAACCACGCACCCAAATCTATTAAATAAATGGAATTAAGTCATACCTGGACCATTCTTAATCTACCTGTCCCTCAACAAATGCTTTAAAAAGAAAGCATGCACCAAGTCATTCCTAGAAAGCCTAACTCATGTGTTAAAGAATGAGAAAGCAAAAGCTTTCCCTCATAAACCATATTCAAGACACACTACAATTATAATTGTGGACTACAGCAACCATAAGCATTGCTAGATTAAGCTGTGAATTCATTATTGAAGTTTCCAACACATAATGACCAAAAATAATATATAGCAAGACAAACAGAGAAAAATTGCAATAGAATTTCAAACCCTCACTTTGCAAGACTTGGAATTATAATTCTTCTCGAAAATGAAACCTAGGAAATTCAGTCACAAACCAAGTATTAGACAGAATTAAAACAACAAAAATGTATCCTTAAAATTATTATGCTTGTAAGAGAGAAAAACAAAGGGGAAGAAAAAGGGAGTTTATCGCCTAACTCAGCTGCTTGAGCTGTGAAGCACTCCCAAAAAAAAAAAAAAAAAAAATCTTGCTTCCTGCATACAGACAATGTGACAATCCAAACTAGAAATAGAGCTACTAGCACAACATAACTAGGTTCCACTAGAAGCAAAAAAAACATCAATAGAAACAAGACAAGAAGACAAATGTACAAGTTCTACGTGAAAGATGACCACATGAGCAAACTGAAAAACAGAATTTCAGCTACATAGTTTGGGATAATTATAAATTATAAAATTTTACTTCTAAAGGAAAAAATAAAAAATATTATAGAGAGCAAGACTACTCAAAAGCATGTTTCATCAAGAACCAAACAAAATCAACCTAGCTTAAGTACCACAAATGCATCACCACTTAAATTAAAAAAACTGACAAAGTAGACAAGCAAGATATCCAATCTCCAATAATAAAAATGTAGATTAAAATAATTAGTCATTATTATTATTATTATTATTATTATTATTTTAAAGACTAAAAGGAAAGAAAAAATATATATATATATATAAAACAGAAAACCAAAAACCTCTTAAGGGTCAAGCAAGTAAGGGAGTATTAGGATCATAAGTAAAAACTAAAACACAGCAGCAATAGAAGCCTGTTCTCAACCCAATGTCAGTCCAACAAATTGTTTTTCTAACTCATACATATCTTACTCCAATACGTAAAACTTCAAATTAAGAAAAATAAAATAAAATAAAATAAAATAAGAAATCAAGACATAAAGAGAGCTTATTGCCTGAGGTCCCCCGTCAAATTTTGCCACCCAAGTAGATATACAGCATGAAATTTTTTAAACACAAGAATTGGGGCAACAGAGCCATAAGCCCCAAAATATCACTCCCACACAGTCCAACTATACAAACCGCATCCATAGAAGTTATAACTTTAAAACCTATACAGAAGACACAAGGAAGCATACACATGTACTGTTCTGGAATTTAAAGAGCAGCCATGTTTAAAGAATGCAAATATTTAACATATATGATTGCCCAATAATGAATCACAATTTATTATTTATTTTTCACAATATAGACCAAAGCTGATGGCCATAGAAAAAAACGATCTTAAGTTCTAAAGTTTTCGTGAGTGCAAGTTGATGGCAATAGAAAAAGGAACTAGGACAATCGTGATGAGCAATGCTATAGTTTAATATCAGCAATTCTTATTTACAAATTGAATTTTAAATACTTGGAACACATAATAACCTGCCAGTCCTTTTTCTTCCATACTCTCCTTGAATGGTGCTTAGTTTTACCTTCATGCACTTCTTTGTCCCTCCCTGTTCTTCTTGATCATTGTAATTTGGGTTACTAATTTCTGCCACTATAGTACATTTCTAGTGTACTTGAGTTGGCTATTCCCTAATAAAAAGTTCTTACGTTATTTATCAAAAGATAAATAATAACCTGCCAGACAACAATAAAAGAAGACAGTATACATATTTGGGCTCCTAATAAAGAGGATCAAATTGATCTAGAAAAGCAGACATCGATCAAACATACATGCCTTAAAAAATCCGCAAAGAAACGAAGTCCATAAAATAAATTGAACAAGAGACACGATCATGTTCAAGGGTAAAAAAACATGAAATCAAAAGAGAATGATAATCGAAAGACTTTTACACAATTGCTGAAAAAGTAAATCATAATTTTTCCACTTGTAGACCCATCATGATTAAAGTCTTTGAATTAGCAATAGATAGCACGACATAATGAAACTCCATTTTAGCACAAACTAGAGAAACATTCAAGCAGAAACATTAATCTTCACATGTTGGGGAGAGAATGATGAGATAAATTGATAAAAAGAAACTGTTGCCTTAGATCCTCATATAAAAATTCAAGACTTCTATGCACTTCCCAATCTGTAGACACATCAAGATTCAAGAATTCTGACTACCAACAAATAGCAAGATATAATATACCTCTAGTTGTAGGCCATCAAAAATGACATTGATGATGAAATAGACAACAAATAGCAAGACTTCAATTAACAAAATGAAGTTGCAGGCCAAAGAAGTAAAAAAACACACAAGCAGAAACATTATCATTCAGCTATTATGAAGAGAATAGTGAAATCAACTGATAAAGAAAGATTATTGCCTTAGGTCCTCATCAAACTCCATCCCAAGTAGACATACCATACCTACACATATTCAACAAATTAATTTAGGGGTAACAAAATCATTAAAACCCTCCTATCCCAGAGCATGATCCAACAATACAAGAGAAAACTACATAACTTTGAAACCCAACCAACTAACCTATAGAGTAGGTATAAGGAAGCACAAACCTAAACTTCCCTTGTATTTAGAGAACAGCTATTTTTAAGGCATGCAGATCTTATCTTATCAATCTGCCAATGACAATAAATCAATATTGACTATGGTGAAAATTCAAAGCCCAACTCATGCAAATCACCACAGGAACTACCCACACTAATAAAAGGTATTACCACATACGAATTAGATATAAGCTTGCCAAAATAGAATGACTAAAGTCGAACTAGAAAGCAGGACAAGAATTTCAATGGAACTTTCGAACCCTCGTTGAGTGAGACTGAAATTTATAATCCTCAAGGAAACCAAATCCTAAAAAAAAGCATATATTGCCCAATATTAGAAAACAATAGGGAAAATATCCTTATAATTCATATGATTGAAGGAGAGAATAAAGAAAACAAGGGGGAAAGAAAAGATTGCTTATCACCAAACTAAACTCCATCACTTAAGCTGCCAACAAGAACAAGAAGCCTTAAGCTGCCAAGCACCAAAAAAAAATTCCAGTGAGATTTTTTCACATGCACCTACAATTGCAAAAGTTGCATAACGAATAGAAGAACTCTTCCATACAAGGTAAATCTTATATTTTTCTGGCATTCAAACAACCATTTTTAAAGCTGGCAGCTCTTATCTTATATGACTGCCCAATGACAAAATTGACAATCTTAGGTTCTTAAAAGTTGTAATAAGTGCATGTAGATGGCAGTTAGAAAAAGGAACTGGAACAAAAATGCCGAGTAATGCTGGGATTAGTTAAAGCCGAACAAATGGATCCTAAAATACACATAATGGAAGCACCAGTATTTTTTTTTTTTTAATAATGTTATTTTAACTTTTAAAAACTCATCTATCAGCGAGCCAACAATAAGGAGTCGTGCTCTTATAGACACGAACCAAATCAATTGAGGAAATCCAACTTCACCAAACAAATGCCTTAAAACAGCTATTGAGGACCAAAACCTATAAATAAATTGAACAAGGAATAGTATAATATCACAGTTAGTGGGAGCACTATATTATGGACTTATAAGCAAAATGTTAAGTTCAAGACAGTATGAGTTTTCTTATTGTTGTAATCTACACAGTTTAAGTTTGAGAGAGATTTAAGACTTCTACACAAACTCGACTGCTCAAGTACAAATAAGCTCAAATCAGTTTCCACTCCTGTAGACAGATCAAGATAAATAATCAAACATTGTCCACATAAAACAACAAAATAGACATTACCAACTTATACAGAAGCACGTCATTCAGAGCACAAATATGAGTCAAAAATGGCAAAAACTTCAGCCTGAAAATGGACTTGGTTGGACAATGACAGTATCTACCCATTCACTTTCTACAACTAGGAAATTAATTAGTAACAATCAAAGGTTACGAACTATGATGCAAACCTTTCAAACGTTTATCAAAAGAACTATGATGCGAACACCTTAAAATAGCTGCTGAGGACCAAAATCTATAGGATAAATAGAATAGAGAACGTATAGTAGGGAACAGTATATTGAAAGACTTAAAAAAAAAAAAAATGAAATCAATAGAATAACATAAATATATTTTTTTTATTTACAATTTTGACTGCTGTACACATATCAAGATCAAAATGATAAAAAATTGTCCACACAAAACTACAAAACGAACATCTCCAACTTCTGAAAAAGCATATGTACCTCAATATGAATCCAGAATACTTCAGACTAAGAACAGTATCTTCTCACCCACTTTCTATGACATCAATCAACATCAATCTAAAGATTATGATATGTATTTCCCAGAAAGCACACACCAATAAGAGAGTTTTACTAAATATTAAACAAGACAAGATGCAATGGAAGTTTCAACCTTTACTGAGTGAACCAGAATTTATGGTCCCCTTGAGCAAACCAGAGAACCAGAATTTATAGTCCCCTTCAAAACCAAAGCAGTCACAAAAGCGGTCACAAAACCAGTCACAGACCAAGTATTAGAATGGATTAAACAAGCAGAAAACTATCCCTATAACTTATACTCAAATCAAACCCTGCCACAGACGCATAAATTTTCTTGTAATAGACATTTTTAACATGAACTCAGAATAGGAGTAGTTGCAATAGAAGATAAATCCATATAGTTCTGAAAGGAAAACTCTCTTCCACAAGAGGCATACACAATATAGCTATAAATCCCTCTGCAAAAAAAAATAATGACCAGCTTCTTGAACGAAACCCAGGTTAATCATAGAGCGATAAATCCATATAAATCTGAAATTCCTGTAATTTCTTGAAACAAAACCTAGAAAATCGCCAAGGTATTGAGAGAAATACCTAATTCGCAAGTATTAACATAAATCCAGGTAACTCTGACAGCTTAAAAACAGAGCAATCACCAACATATACAAGATGAATCCATATAAATCTGAAATCCCATTGCAATTTCTTGAAAGGAAACCTAGAAAATCTCCAGGTATTGAAAAAAAAAATCCCTATAGACATAAATCCATGTAACTCTGAAAGCCCAAAGCTCATTTCTACAAGATAGCATCAACAAAATCATATCCGATTTGTAACAAAGAAAACCTGAATCTCTGAAAGCAATCATGGACGTATTGAAAGATATCATCAACAAAATCATATCAAATTCAAAACAAAGGAAACCTGAATCTCTGATTTGTAACAATATGAATTAATTGCGAAAACCAAAGAAAAGTGTGATGTCAGTCCTACAATTTGTTTTCCTCACTCATAAATATCTTAATCAAATACTTATATCTTCAAATTTTAGGATAAGAATAATGACATACAGAGATAAAGAGAGCTTAATTAATGCCTTAGGTCCCCAACAAACTTTACTTCCCAAGTAGGATACCAGATTGATTTAGAGAAGTCAATTTTGCTGCAACAAACTGCCAAGCACCAAAATCTGTAAAATAAATTGAACAAATATACTGAATAGTATCATGTTTGAGCAAACAGTGTTTTAAAAGACTCATAAGCAAAGGGAGAAATCAAGAGAAGGGAAGACATTCCTTATTGTCTCAGTCAGCACAGCACAAACTCCTGCTCAGGCATGTTAAAGTCCAAATCACAATTTTCCCCTCCTATAGACATATTGTTATCAATAACACCAAACATCACCCTCACAAATTTACAAAACAAAAATTGGCAGCTTATAAAGAAGAATATTGTTGTTTAGTGAATTTGAGTCCAAAATAGCAAAACCTTCGGACTAACAAAGGATTAGGCAGGACGTTGACAGTATCTTCTCATTTTCAATGACTACAAAATCAAATCAGCAACAATTCAAGATTACAATTATGATGCAAATCTAGAGAGATAAGTTAATTCCAGAAAGCACTCCTCATGCCCATCACTACAGGATAAAGAATTATCAGAACTACTTTCCCACGACCCACACTAATAGAAGGCATTATCACATATGAATTACATATAAGCTTGCCAAAATAGAATGACTAAACTCGAACTAGAAAGCAGGACAAGAATTTCAATGAACTTTCGAACCCTCGTTGAGTGAGACTGAAATTTATAAACCTCAAGGAAACCTAATCCTAAAAAAAAGCATATTTTGCCTAATATTAGAAAACAATAGGGAAAATATCCTTATAATTCATATGATTGAAGGAGAGAATAAAGAAAACAAGGGGGAAAGAAAAGATTGCTTATCGCCAAACTAAACTCCATCACTTAAGCTGCCAAGCACCAAAAAAAAAAAATTCCAATAAGATCTTTTCACATGCACCTCCAATTGCAAAAGTTGCGTAACAAATACACATAATGGAAGCACCAGTTTTTTTTTTACAATGATATTTTAACTTTTTAAAACATATAATTACCAGCAAGCCAACAATAAGGAATCGTGCTCCTATAGACAAGAACCAAATCAATCGAGGAAAGCCAACTTCACCAAAACTAAGGCCTCAAAACAGCTATCGAGGACCAAAACCTATAAAATAAATTGAACAAGGAATAGTATAATATCACAGTTAGCGGGAACTGGGAACACAATATCAAAGGATTTACAAGCTAAATGTAAAATTCAAGACAGTATAAGTTTTCTTATTGTTGTAGTCTACACAGTTTAAGTTTGAGAAAGATTTAAGACGTCTACACAAACACAACTGCCCAAGTACAAGAAAGTCCAAATCAGTTTCCACTCCTGTAGACAGATCAAGATAAATAATCAAACATTGTCCACATAAAACAATAAAATCCAGCTTAAATATGATGCAAACTCCTTAAAATTGCTGCTGAGGACCAAAATCTATAGAATAAATAGAATAGAGAATGTATAGTAGCGAACAGTATATTGAAGACATTAAAAAAACCTGACATCAATAGAATAACATAAAGATTTTTTTTTTTTTTTTTTTAACAATTTTGACTGCTGTACACATATCAAGATCAAAATGATAAAAAATTGTCCTCACAAAACTACACAACAAACATCTCCAACTTCTGAAAAAACATATGTACCTCAGTTGATAAATAGGAATCCAGAATACTTCAGACTAGGAACACTATCTTCTCACCCACTTTCTATGACATCAATCAGCAGCAATCTAAGGTTACGAACTATGATGCAAACCTTTCTAAAGGAATTAGCTCCTTGGTAATCGTAACCTATGGTGAAAACACCTTAAAACAGCTGCTGAAGACCAAAATCTATAAAATAAATGGAATAGAGAATGTATTGTAGGGAACAATATATTGAAAGACTTATAAAAAAAAATGTGAAATCAATAGAATAACATAAAGAGTTTTATTTATAGTTAAAGTGAATAAAGCCCAACTCCAAATTACAATTCATATCAAGATCATCAAAATGATAAAAAAATTGTCCTCACAAAACCACAAATGACATCTCCAGCTTTTGAAAAAGCAAATGTACCTCAGTTGATAAATATAAATCCAGAATAGTTCAGACTAAGAACGGTATCTTCTCACCCACTTTCTATGACATCAATCAGCAACCAGATTATGATATGTATTTCATAGAAAGCCCACACCAATAAGAGTGTTACCAAATATTATACGAGACAAGAGATGCAATGGAAGTATCAACCCTTATTGAGTGAACCAGAATTTATAGTCCTCTTGAAAACCAAAGCCTAGAAAACAAGTTACAGGTCAAGTATTAGAATGGATTAAAACAAGCAGAAAACCATCCCTATATTTCTTCTTTAAAATAACCAAAAAAAGCTTATCGCCAAATCAAACCCTGTCACGGATGCAGAAAATTCTTGTAGTTTAGTTGCGATAGAAGATAAGTCCATATAGTTCGAAAAGGAAAACTCTCTTCTCCTTCTGCAATAACCAGTTTCATCAAGAGATTATCTATAGGAAAGAAAAAAAAAAAGTATTTTTTAAGAAGATTTCTATTCATAATCCTTTTACTTGTCACTATTTCTAACTTACCCAAGTGAAATAATAGAAATATACTATTTTTAATGTTTTTCTTTCCACCAATCGAACTAATATGCCATGTGCTTAATTTTTTTCCCCCATTTTAAACTGCAGTTTTTAATAAGGAAAGGGGGGGAAGTCTTGGTTCGACACGGATGGCATCTACTCAAACACATCTATGACCAGGAAAAATACATAGATTAAAAGAATTTGATTCACAGAATTTTTACAAATAATAATGCTAAGACCAAATGTGTAAGTTAAAAGAATTCGATTCAAAAAAAGCCAAAGTCATGCCAATCACAGAACGGAATAACCTGAAGAACTCAATCTGGGCAACCACAAGATCAGCATCAATCTACCTGCACCATACCAATAAGAGAAATTACCACATTCAAATAAGCAATGACCTTGCAAACATAAAATGGCCCCAAATTAAACCACATTCAGCATCAATCAATCTCTACAGAAGTTTGGTGCAACAAGGAACAAGGATTCCTTTTGAGGGAACAATATATTGAAAGATATATGCGCAAAAAGTGAAATCAAGAGAACAAGAAAAAAGTTTTAAATTTTAGACCCATAATTACTGGCCAACCAACAATAAGGGAAAGGAAACTTCACGTATTATGCTCCAATAGAAGAAACAAATTGATCTACAGAATTGTAGCAAAAAATATTGATCAAGCTTGCTGCAACAAACACCTTTAAAAAAATAAATAAACCTCACACCCAAATCTATTAAATAAATGGAATGAAGTCATACCTGGACCATTCTTAATCTACCTATCCCTCAACATATGCCTTAAAAAGAAACCATGCACCAAGTCATTCCTAGAAAGCCTAACTCGTGTTATATAGGATGAACCAAAAAAGCCGTATTATTTTCCCTGGCAACCATATTAAGGTTAAAAACTTTGTTAATCTACCAGTCCGCATTACCACATTCGAACTGAATGACCAAAACTTAAACAGGAGAAGACAAAGAAACAAGAAGAATTGCAAGGGATATTTCAAGCCCTCCCTAGGAGAGACATGAATTTATGGCTGTCAAGGAAACCAAAGCCTAAGAAAAGAATTTACAAGCACAAGTATCAAAAAGAATTAAAACAATACAAAAAATTTATAATTCTTATGATTGCAAGAGAGAATAATGAAAGTGGGCAAAAAACAGAGCTTATCACCAAATGAAAAGTTCAGTTTATTAAAGCTGCTAAGCACAAACACAAAAAATTAAAAAAACCTAGTTCATGTAGACAAACAAAGAATAAATTTTTAACATGTGAATTGCAGAAGTTGCAGAACAACAAATGAAAGAACTATATATTTCAAAAGAAATTAAACAAGCCAAAAGTTTTTTACGTTCTCATGATTGCAAAAGAGAAAGATGAAAGCAGGAGAAAAAGAGAATTTATCAACCTAATCAAACTTGGCTGCTTAAACTGCCAAGTACAACAAAAGAAAAAAAAAACAGTTCTATATACATATAAGTAATAGAATTTTAACATGCACAGAGAATCACAAGAGTTCTAAAAAAACAAATGAAAAAACAACTATATTTCAAAGAATGCAAAAATATAAAGATAAATCCTTTCTAACTCAGAAAGTCAAGCTCTTCTCTGTTGCCAGATATTGGGGGACAAGGAAATCAAGTAGCAACAATCCAAGTTAACAAATTACGATGCATACCAATGTAACTCCCAATAAGCCCACAAATGCCAGGAGAAGAGAAAGCAAAAGCTTTCCCTCATAAACCATATTCAAGACACACTACGATTAAAATTGTGGACTACAGCAATAATAAGCATTGCCAGATTAAGCTATGAATTCATTATTGAAGTTGCCAACACATAATGACCAAAAATAAAATAAGACAACAAGGCAAAGGAAGAAAAATTGCAATAGAAATTTCAAACCCTTACTTTGCAAGACTTGGAACTATAATTCTTCTCAAAAATGAAACCTAGGAAATTCAGTCACAAACTCAAGTATTAGATAGAATTAAAACAACAAAAATATATCCTTAATATTACTATGCTTGAAGGAGAGAAAAACAAAGGGGAAGAAAAAGGGAGTTTATTGCCAAACTCAGCTGCTTAAGCTGTGAAGCACCCAAAAAAAAACATCTTGCTTCCTGCATGCAGACAATGTGACAATCCAAACTAGAAAAAGAGTTGCTAGCACAACATAACCAGGTTCCACTAGAAGCAAGCAAACATCAATAGAAACGAGACAAGAAGACAAATGTACAAGCGTGAAAGATGACCACACGAGCAAACTGAAAAACAGAATTCTAGCTACATAGTTTGGAATGATTATAAATTATAAGATTTTACTTCTAAAGGAAAATATAAAAAGTTTTATAAAGAGCAAGACTACTCAAAAGCATGTTTCATCAAGATGCAACCAAACAATACTTAAAACTTTTTCTAACTCATACGTATCTTACTCCAATACTTAAAACTTCAAATTAAGAAAAATAATAATGAAATCAAGACATAAAGAGAGCTTATTACCTGAGGTCCCCCATCAAACTTTGCCACTCAAGTAGATATACAGCATGAAATTTTTTAAACACAAGAATTGGCAAATGAATCACTGCTTAAATTAAAAAAACCTGACAAAGTAGACAAGCAAGATATCCAATCTCCAATAATAAAAATGTAGATTAAAATAATTAGTCATTATTATCATTGTATATATATAACAGAAAACAAAAACCTCTTAAGGGTCAAGCAAGTAATTAAGGGAGTATTAGGATCAAAGGCAAAAACTAAAACACAGCTGCAATAGAAGCCTGTTCTCAACCCAATGTCAGTCCAACAAATTGTTTTTCTAACTCATACGTATCTTACTCCAATACTTAAAACTTCAAATTAAGAAAAATACTAATGAAATCAAGACATAAAGAGAGCTTATTACCTGAGGTCCCCCATCAAACTTTGCCACCCAAGTAGATATACAGCATGAAATTTTTTAAACACAAGAATTGGGGCAATAGAGCCATAAGCCCCAAAACATCACTCCCACACAGTCCAACTATACAAACCACATCCATAGAAGTTATAACTTTAAAACCTATACAAAAGACACAAGGAAGCATACACATGCTGTTCTGGAATTTAAAGAGCATCCATGTTTAAAGAATGCAAATATTTCCCAATAATGAATCACAATTTATTATTTGTTTTTCACAATATAGACCAAAGCTGATGGCAATAGAAAAGAATCTTAAGTTCTAAAGTTGTAATGAGGGCAAGTTGATGGCAATAGAAAAAGGAACCAGGGACAATCGTGATGAGCAATGCTGAAGTTTATTAAAGTCAGCAACTTTCATTTACAAATTGAATTTTAAATACTTGGAACACATAATAACCTACCAGTCCTTTTTCTTCCACACTCTCCTTGAATGGTGCTTAGTTTTACCTCCATGCACTTCTTTGTCCCTCCCTGTTCTTCTTGATCATTGTAATTTGGGTTACTAATTTCTGCCAATATGGTACATCTCTAGTGTACTTGGGTGGGCTATTCCCTAATAAAAAGTTCTTACGTTATTTATCAAAAAATAAATAATAACCTGCCGGACAACAATAAGGGAAGAGACAGTATACATATTTGGGCTCCTAATAAAGAGGATCAAATAAATCTAGAAAAGCAGACATCGATCCAACATACATGCCTTAAAAAATCTGCAAAGAAACAAAGTCCATAAAATAAATTGAACAAGAGACAAGATCATGTTCAAGGGTAAAAAAACGTGAAATCAAAAGAGAATGATAATCGAAAGAGTTTTAAACACTCTTGCTGAAAAAGTAAATCATAATTTTTCCACTTGTAGACACATCATGATTAAAGTCTTTGAATTAGCAATAGATAGCAAGACATAATGAAACTCCATTGTTAGCACAAACTAGAGAAACATTCATGCAGAAACATTAATCTTCACATTTGGGGAGAGAATGACAAGATAAATTGATAAAAAGAAATTATTGCCTTAGATCCTCATATAAAAATTCAATACTTCTATGCACTTTATTGCGCAACTAAATCACCATTTCCCCTACTGTAGAAACATCAAGATTGTAAATCATAATTTCCCAATCTGTAGACACATCAAGATTCAAGAATTCTGACTACCAACAAATAGCAAGATATAATAAACCTCTAGTTGTAGGCTAACAAAAAATAGACAACAAATAGCAAAGACTTCAATTAACAAAATGAAGTTGCAGGCCAACGAACTTAAAAAACACACAAGCAGAAACATTATCACTCAGCTATTATGAAGAGAATAGTGAAATCAACTGATAAAGAAAGATTATTGCCTTAGATCCTCATCAAACTCCATCCCAAGTAGACATACCATACCTACACATTCAGATTAATTTAGGAGTAAAAAAATCATTAAAACCCTCCTATCCCAGAGCATGATCCAACAATATAAGAGAAAACTACATAACTTTGAAACCCAACCAACTAACCTATAGAGCAGGTATAAGGAAGCACATACCTAAACTTACCTTGCATTTAGAGAACAGCTATTTTTAAGGCATGCAGAATTAAGAATTTTCGCAATAACAAGGTCTACTCGACATGAATTAGGAGTTAATGAAACCTTTCAAGGAATCCTTTTAAAAAATTATCAACTAATTAGAATGGTTCGTTTGGTTGGGTTAGGTCATATGTATTGAAAAAAAAGGTATTCCTTTATTTTCATTTTCGACTCATTATATATTGAACCCTTTTTTTTTTTCTGTTCTGGCTTGGCTATCCCCCTAGCTGAAAGCAGGACAAGAATTTCAATGGAACTTTCGAACCCTCGTTGAGTGAGACTGAAATTTATAATCCTGAAGGAAACCAGATCCTAAAAAAAAGCATATATTGCCCAATATAAGCAAACGATAGGGAAAATATCCTTATAATTCATATGATTGAAGGAGAGAATAAAGAAAACAAGGGGAAAGAAAAGATTGCTTATCACCAAACTAAACTCCATCACTTAAGCTGCCAACAAGAACAGCAAGCCTTAAGCTGCCAAGCACCAAAAAAAATTCCAGTGAGATTATTTCACATGCACCTACAATTGCAAAAGTTGCATAATGAATAGAAGAACTCTTCCATGCAAGGTAAATCTTATATTTTTCTGGCATTCAAACAACCATTTTTAAAGCTGGCAGCTCTTATCTTATATGACTGCCCAATGACGAAATTGACAATCTTAGTTTCTTAAAAGTTGTAATAAGTGCATGTAGATGGCAATTACAAAAAGAAACTGGAACAAAAATGCCGAGTAACGCTGGGATTAGTTAAAGCCGAACAAATGGATCCTAAAATACACATAATGGAAGCACCAGTATTTTTTTTTACAATGTTATTTTAACTTTTTAAAACTCATAATCACCAGAGAGACAACAATAAGGAATCATGCTCCTATAGACAAGAACCACATCGATCAAGGAAAGCCAACTTCACCAAAACAAATACCTTAAAACATCTATTAAGGACCAAAACCTATAAATAAATTGAACAAGGAATAGTATAATATCACAGTTAGTGGGAACACTAGATTAAAGGATTTGTAAGCAAAATGTAAAATTCAAGACAGTATGAGCTTTCTTATTGTTGTAGTCTACACAGTTTAAGTTTGAGAAAGATTTAAGACTTCTACACAAACTCGGCTGCTCAAGTACAAGAAATCCCATATCAGTTTCCACTCCTGTAGACAGATCAAGATAAATAATCAAACAATGTCCACATAAAACAACAAAATAGACATCACCAACTTATACAGAAGCATGTCACTCAGAACTCAAATATGAGTCCAAAATGGCAAAAACTTCAGCCTGAAAATGGACTTGGTTGGACAATGACAGTATCTACCCACTCACTTTCTACAACTAGGAAATTAATTAGCAACAATCTAAGGTTACGGACTATGATGCAAACCTTTCTGAACGAATTAGCTACTTGGTAATCAAAACTTATGATGCAAACCTTTCGAACTTATAACAAAAGAACTATGACGCAAACACCTTAAAATAGCTGCTGAGAATGTATAGTAGCAAACAGTATATTGAAAGACTATAAAAAAATAAAAATAAAATCTTGAAATCAATATAGTAACATAAAGATTTTTTTATTTATTTACAATTTTGACTGCTGTACACATATCAAGATCAAAATGATAAAAAAATTGTCCTCGCAAAACTACAAAATGAACATCTCCAACTTCTGAAAAAGCATATGTACCTCAGTTGATAAATATGAATCCAGAACACTTCAAACTAAGAACACTATCTTCTCACCCACTATCCATGACATCAATCAGCAACAATCTAAGATTATGATATGTATTTCCCAGAAAGCACACACCAATAAGAGGGTGTTACCAAATATTAAACAAGACGAGATAAAATGGAAGTTTCAACCCTTACTGAGTGAACCAGAATTTATAGTCCCCTTCAAAACCAAAGCCTACAAGCAGTCACGGGCCAAGTATTAGAATGGATTAAAACAAGCAGAAAACTATCCCTATAATTCTTCTTCAAGATAGCAAAAAATAGAAGCTTATCACCAAATCAAACCCTGCCACGGACACAGAAATTTTCTTGTAATTGACATTTTTAACATGAACTCAGAATAGCAGTAGTTGCGAAAGATAAATAAGGAAAACTCTCTTCCACAAGAGGCATACACAATAAAGCAATAAATCAATACCGTCTCCCTCTGCAATTTCTCAAAAAATTCTCAAAAAAACGATGACCAGCTTCTTGAAACCAGAGCTATCAAAGCAAAGAAAACCAGAGCTATCACCAAGGTATACAAGATAAATCCATATAATTCTGAAATTCCTGTAATTTCTTGAAACAAAACCTAGAAAATCACCGCCAAGGTATTGAAAGAAATACCTAATTCGCAAGTATTAACATAAATCCAGGTAACTCTGACATCTTAAAAACAGAGCAATCACCAACGTATTCAAGATAAATCCATATAAATCTGAAATCCCTTTGCAATTTCTTGAAAGAAAACCTAGAAAATCGCCAGGTATTAAAAAAAAAACCCTAATTTGCAAGTATAAACATAAATCCATGTAACTCTGAAAGCTTAAAGCTCTTTTCTACAAGATAGCATCAACAAAATCATATCCGATTTGTAACAAAGAAAACCTGAATCTCTGAAAGCAATCATAGACGTATTGAAAATATCATCGCAATCGGTACCGAACAGATAATCTTACAAAAAAATAAAAAGCAAGTTATGAAATATGAGGAGGGTTGGGTGGGTATATATAGCAAACTAGGTCGGCAAAATCCGGAGTCGGTTTCGGCGAAATCCAGAGTGGGTTTCTTCTTTTTAACGCGTTTCTGACGCTTTTTGACTAGGACTCGTTCGCTCAAAACCAAGGCACCCTCGGTTTTGTGAGTTGGCACGCACACGTGTCTTGCTTTCTTTTATATTCACTTGCGTAAAGTCCAAGCAAGCACCCCAACAAGGACTCGGTAAAGTCATCTTTAATTTAATTTTAAAATAAATTTTAAAAGTATTTAGATTAAAACGTCTATCATATAGCCCATGCATCACATAATGTCATATTGTTACTAATTTACAATAAATAAATATTTTTTTATGTGATGGGTTATTTTTTGTATAAAATGAGATTTTTTTTTTAATTTTATTGGAACATATGGTAGTTTCTTTTCTATATAACAAATCATATCCGCATGAAATCATGATGCGAGTTCACTCACTGCTGCAAGAATACCAGCTTGCTCACTTTTGGCCCACCCAATTCAAGGAAGCCACGGATGGTCGTTAGGTCCCACCTACATTCCCATGGTACAAGGTCAACATGGACGCTGCAGTTATTACTTTGGGTCCCACCTACATTCGGGACCACTTTGGATCAGTTATTACTACCTTAAGCAAGCACTTACCTCTTCCTTTGGGTCCTTTGGAAGTAGAGGCTAAAGCACTAGATGAAGCCATTATTTTTGCTTAGGACATAGGAGTCAAAGATGTCATTTTTGAAACTAACTCCACTATTGTTTATCATGCTATGGAGAGCCCCACTGATGCCCTGGTCTCTATCCCTACTATAGTCTTAGGACTTTGCTCTAGATTACGTGAGTTTAGAACTTTCCAATCATCACACATGGGGAGACAAGGGAATGAACCAGCTCATACTTTGGCAGCTTTTGCTAAGAATATTGACTCTTTTGTAACATGGATAGAAGAGTGTCCACCTTTCCTTGCATCCTTTGTTTCTCATGATGCTATGTTCTTTTCCACATTTTAATGAAATGAAAGTCTTTCTTATAAAAAAAAATATGGTACTTATATATATATAACAAAATGAGGAAGTGGAAACTGGGAAGTTTGTTTTTTGTGATAAATTGGGTAGGAACTTTGTATCTATCTATTATCTAGTGGGGAGTTTTTACCTAGTAGATTTTTTTTGTTTTTAATTTTTGTCTATTTATGGTTTTAACTTCATTTCTTATGTTTTAGGAATAAAGATAATTAACCACCACCCTTAATGCGATGGTCACTCCACAAATATAAGTGCTTCTGGGGTGTGGGGTGTGGGGTGTGGGGTGTGGGGTGTGGGGGGCAAGGGTTAAGATTCAAGTCTCCAGGGGAAAGTTTCACACACGTGATACATACATACATACATACATACATACATACATATATATATATATATATATATATATATATATTATAATATTGAGTTACTAAACATAATATCTCTATATATTAAAAATATTCGGAAAGTTAGTTATTGTCTTTTTATTTCCAAAAGTATCCCTAATTTAATTAAATTATCTTTATTCTTTTTTTTTTATATACAAGATAGAATTTCTACTCTACATACCGCCAAAGAGATAATATGTCCAAGACTTGGCCAATGGCAAAACTCATGATTATTTCATGCAATTAATTTTCAATTGTGCATTAGGTTCCAATATTTCATTTGAGATGCAATTTTATTGTAGATTGCCCAAATAAGAGGAGCTCCTAAGAGGACTAACATCAGGTGTGTCAAATGCTAAATTTTTAGCATTTAGCACTCCAAACACCAGAAATTGACCCTCACAGCACAATTCTAATAGTAGAATTGTACGATCAAAATGCTAAAATAAAATCTTATTATTTTATTATACTTTTCCCTCTCCTCAATATATCTATCTCTATCTCTCTCTCCCCAAAATACTTCTCTCTTAATCAGTGATTGTGGTGGTGGTTTTTTTAGATTGATTTTGATTGGTTGTGGTGGGTTGCAGTGGTTGTAGGCTGATTTTGGTGGTTGTGGTTATAGCATCAGGTGGTAGTTGGGTTGATTTTAGGTTTTAGGTACGGTGGTTGATGGTGGTTAGTTCATTTGGGTTTTTGGTTACGATGGTCAGTGGTTGATTTTGGGTGGTGGTGGTGGTGGGATTTCAATCTGGTGAGTGGGTTGTTAGTAGTGGTGGTGGCGGCTATGGTGGGTTGTTGGTAATGGTGGTGGCAGCTATGGTGGGTTGTGGGTTTTGTTATTGTATAAGTTTTTTTTAGGTTATTTTAATTTGTTGCATATATTATTTTAATTAACTTGTAACCATATGCATATGCATGGATACAATTAAACATATACAAAAAGATGGATAGTATAATTCCTATATAAATAATTTAAATACTATTGATAGTTATTCTTATATTTTGTTAACTATTTAAAAAATCTTGTAAGAATCTTATATTTTGTTAACTCTTTAAAAAGTCTTGTAAGAATATTATAAGGTATAAAATGTAAATTGTTCATATTTATTTCTTGATTTTTGTTATTGTGAAGCACTTTTTACTTTTGCGATTCATTTATTCTAGACTCTTTGATTTTTGTACTCAATAACTCACTTGGATGAATATTTATGATGTCCCACATTTGATTCTAAAATTGGGAAATAAAATTCTCTCTAAAAATAAATAATTTAAGACACATGACCCAAAATTGGACTCTAATTTGAAATTATAATTAGAATTTCTCTAAACTTTACCTATTAATATGCGCGCGCGCGTGTGTGTGTGTGTGTGTGGAATAATAAAATACTTGACATAGGTGAATTGTAAAATGATACGTTAAAATAGATAAAGATAACTTTTTGATGTGTGAAAATAAATTTTTTTTTTTTTTTTTTAGAACAACTGATGTTGATGCTCTAATAGAGAGAAAGTAGCACGTGTAAAGGGAATAACCACCATCATCTCACATTAATAACCCTCACTTACCAATAGTTTCTCAGTATTAAAAGTTGAAAGATCAGTCTAAATAGAGCAACCTACTGTAGGCCTAATCTTTCCCTCCTCCCAAACGACCTATAAAAGTAGGTGAAGAGACAGGTGATGGAACTATAGCTCACTACCACGTCCTTATTATTGGGAGATAAACTTGAGCAAGTATAAATACCCACCCAATACCCACAAGAAGAAGCAACAAAAATAGAGAGAGAAGAAAGGATTAATAAAAGGGGAAAATATTAACGGCTGCCCTAAGGGCATTTGTTAATTAACCATTTTTAGAAAAAATTTATGGGGAAAAAAAATAATTGACTTGATTTCTCATGAAAGTGGTATCAAAACATTCCTAAAATTGTTAATTGACCAAAGCCCTAAGGACATTTGTTAACAAAACCTTAAAAAAAATGAAGAAGTTCCAACACTGAAAAAACCAAGGTGGACACACAAAAAGGGGAAGTAACTCACCTTTGTAATAGATAAGTTGATTTTTTTAGTTCCTCACCAGATCAAATTAAATTAATGGTAATTTGAGTTTTTATCAATTTTACCGACTACTGTTACATATTAGTGGATTATATTCTTTTGAGTTGAAGCAGATCTTTATGTATAGAATATGGGAAAATAAAAATTAAGGGAAATTACACTTTACCACCTTAAACTATATCCCAAATTACACTTTAAACCCTAAACTTTTTTGAATGCACGCTTTGCACCCTAAATTATGAATCTTGCTACACTTTGCACCTCAAAGTCAAGTTCTATGTTATCTTGGATGGAAATCTAAAGTTTACGATGCAAAGTGTAATCAAGAGTATAGTTTAGGGTGATAAAATGTAAATTCTCGTTTGTTTTTAGGAGATTGAGAAGAAGGGCAGTTGGGTATTTTCACATGATGTCATACTTTTTCATCAAAGTTAACTGCAAACTTAATGTCGGGGTACAAGATATAACAAGAGTCATAGTTTTAGGGTGCAAAACGTGTTTTCGAAAAGTTTAGGGTGTAAAGTGTAATTTATAGTATAATTTAAGGTGGTAAAATGTAATTTCCCTTAAAAATTACAAGAAACCATTAATTGGTGTATAAACAAATGTATACATATAAAAATGTCTACATTCATAATCACTATGTATAAACAAATGTATACAACCCTAAAGGGTGTGGTGTATTGGTCAGGCGAACTCTGGGACAAGCAGTAAAACTTTGACGTCTTGGGTTCGAGTAGCCATAAGTGCATTCACTCCCTTGGGGCCATCAGACTGAGGAAATTTAATTGCTCCTTGAATAACTCAAGGTACACTTGCAGGAAACTCCTTACCGAGGGCCCGTGCACCCCCAGGATTAATCAGGACATAGTCCTAAACACTTGGTGCCAATAAATAAAAAAGTGTTTTGAGGTGCATTTATATGATTTCAAGGTGACTTTACTCTTTTTCTTTTCTTTTTTTCCTTTTTATTGACATCTTTTGAGCTGTTTCGTCAAATTATTTACCTTAAAGTAAAATTCATCATTTCTTTTCTTCATTCATTACAATATCTTCCCTTTCATCAATTTTGTATTGATCCTAATGAAATACAAAAGGTCAAAGTTTGCATCCGTATACACACACCCCCAACATCTCTCTTCAAAAATATTAATTAGGAAGCACATGATTTGTAAACAATTGTGTGCATCCAAAGACTTGATAAGAGTGATGATAATTGATCAAGTGGGTTACACCTCAGTGCAAACGTAGAAAGCAAAATTTTCAGGGACCAAAACTCTAAGGGAGGGCCCAAAGGGGCTAATACTTGTTACGCTTGTTAGCAAAATCCCTTGGTGCAGGACCAGGCAACGGTAGGTTAGGTCCTCTAGAAGGGGTAATTAAGCTGGATCCTTTTTTTTCTTATGTTTGGACCCAAAATAAATAAATAAATAAACAAAAAAATAATAGATACAAGAAGACAACCATTTGGAGCAATATGGGAACTAAAAAGGGGATGCAATTAAATTGAGGTTTTGAAGCCTTCCTAAAAGACAACTGATGAACCAGAAAATTATGGTCGTTATTATACGCAGATTGTCATTCACCCAGAGAAGACGCTACGCATTTATTACGTACATTGATGACGAAATGTAACGAACGGAGCAACGGTCACAAAATGAGTTGTGATCTCCAAACAAAGATTCGGTAACGCACTAGCCGTTGAGCATAAATGCAGCACATCATTGCCCATTAATGGGGCACATAACTATAAAAGAGAAAACAAAAGAAGTTAAAGGTAGACACAAATACTCTATGGAATCACTCTTAACTCATTTTTCTCTCTAGAATCTTTCTCCCATACTGACTTAAGCATTGGAGGCGTAGCTGACGCCACACCAGTGTGTTACTCTTCCCTTAAGTTCATTTTGTAGGATTCTCATCTACAGAGACGACCCCATTCACAGCATCGTCCATCCGCTACGACGAGGAGCTCAACTGTTGATTTTTTGCATCATCAGTTTGGCGCCGTCTGTGGGGATGCTAATCATTCAAGCCATCTTTCCCAGTGACAAAAGAGTATCTCGAAGTACAAGATGGAACTAGACCTCAGCCAGATGCTGTGCAACAACAACAAATCCAAGCCCTCTTGGCTAATGTGGAATAGCTGACTTGCCAAAATGAAGAGCTACGAAAGACGATGGAGTCTCAAAACGAAGAACGTTGATGGACAGGTGAAAACCAAAATGAAGAAGAATCAAACTCTCAAGCCAACAAACGAGATAGAACTTCAAGAGAAGATTCCACCAGGGTGGAGAATGAGCTCCGCAACAAGAGGAAAGAGATGGACGAACTAAAAAGTGCCATGAAGGACATAGGCAGAGAGAATTTGGATGGGATGATTCGAAGGACGGACTCTCCATTCACTAATGAAGTGTTGAATCGTCCTCTCCCACCAAAATTACATCTCCCACAGTTAGAGTCATATGACAGTTCCAAGGATCCCTGGATCACATCAAATCATTCAAGACGCTAATGCTACTACAGATGACCCCAATGAGGTGATGTGTAGGGCATTCCCAACAACAATGAAGGGAGCAGCTTTAGCAAGATAACCTCGGGAACTATTGCAGATTTTGAATAACTCAGCAAGGGTTTTGTTCATCATTTCATTGGGGGGGGCAAAGACACAAAAAGCCAATTGGCCATCTTCTAAACATTTAACAGGCAGAAGGAGAATCATTAAGATAGTACGTCACCCGATTCAACAAAGAGCTGCTGCAGGTAGATGAAGCTGAAGATCCAGTCATCTTAACGACCTTCCGAGCAGGGTTGCTGCCAGGAGATTTATTCTTCTCAATCACTAAAAGTCCACCAAAAATAGTAGTGGAGTTGCTCCGTAAAGCTTAGAAGTACATGAATGCAGAAGATGCGGTGCTCGCAAAGAAATGAAAGGAAAAAGGAAGAGAGATGAAGGAACAAGCAACAATAGCGACAAGAAGAAGGACATACAAAGTGTTGGGTAGACCATAGGGAAAAAGAAGGAACTTCCGAACAGGAAACCTAGTTTCACTAACTTCACTCCTCTAATAATGCCAATTGAGCAAATCCTTATGCAGATAAGAGACGATGCCTCCATACAATGGCCGAAGCCAATTAGCACTCCAATGGAAAGGAGAGACAAGAATAAATACTGTAGGTTCCACCAGTATCACGGGCATCGCACTGATGAGGGTAGACATTTGAAAGACCAGGTGGAAACTTTAATTCGACAAGGGAAGTTACAAAAGTACGTCGGAAAGACGGAGCCCCACAGATACCAAAGAAAGGACGACCAGGACAAAACTCCGGAGGTAAGGGATAGCAAACCCCTTACAGGAGAAATAAAGACAATCTTAGGAGGACTAACGGCAGGCAGAACGTTGAAGTCCCTAAAAAAAGCATAGGGAAGAGAAATAAATAGCGTCCATTTGTGGTTCTCTCCAATGAAGATGCCAAAGAATGACGAGCTCGATATTGTCTTTTCAGAGCGAGGTAGTCGCAGTGTCAGGCAACCCAATGACGATCCACTAGTAATTATGCTCAGAGTAGAAGAATTCAACATCCATTAGGTGCTCATTGACAACGAAAGCTCAACAGATATCATCTACTTGCCCGTGTTTTAGTAGATGAAGTTGGATAAGAAAAGGATCAAGCCTTTCACCTTGCCTCTAGTAAGCTTCACAGGGGATAGAATTGTCCCTAGGGGCATCGTCACTCTAACTGTGATCGCAAGAACTTACCTAGCATAGGTCAACAAGGAAATTGATTTCCTCATAGTTGATTGCCTTTCAACATACAACATCATCTTGGGAAGACCTGTACTCAACAGACTAAGAGCAGTGACGCCAACCTATCACTTGAAGGTGAAGTTTCCAATAGCCCATGGAGTAGGAGAAATCAGAGGAGACCAAGTTTTGGCAAGCGAATGCTATTAAGCTGCCCTAACGTCGGGAGAGAACCACACATAGGTGATCAATGAACCAAAACCCATTCCTATACCGTCAGAAATGCCATAAGAAGTTGAAATCATCCTAGAAGATTCGACGAAGGTATTGAAGATTGGAATAGCACTCCCAACTTCAGAGAAAGAGAAAATGATCTCCTTCTTAAGGGCAAACTAGGATGTTTTTGCCTGGAAACACGAGGACATGCCAGGGATTAATAGGAAGATCATACAGCATCGTCTCAACGTTAATCTAGAATGCAAACCTGTATAGTAGAAGGGAGAATATTATCACCAATACGCAACAAAGTTGTAACTGAAGAAGTAGAGAAGCTGCGAGAAGCTGATTTCATCAAGGAAGTCTTCTATCCAGATTGGCTAGCAAACGTGGTCATGGTAAAGAAGAGCAACGGTAAGTGGAGAATGTACGTCGATTTCACAGACCTGAATAAGGCCTGTCCAAAAGACAGCTTTCCCTTGCTAAGGATTGACCAGTTGGTAGACTCAACTGCCGAACACAAGCTCTTGAGTTTCATGGATGCATTCTCTAGATATAACCAAATTCTTATAGACGAAGACAATCAAGAGAAGACCTCGTTTGTCATTAGCAAAGGGTTATACTGCTACAAGGTTATGCCCTTTTGACTGAAGAACGTAGGAGCCACCTACCAAAGATTGGTGAATTGTATGTTCTTTCACCAGATTGGAAGGAATGTGGAGATATACGTGGATGATATGCTGGTGAAAAGCAAGGACGAAGCTAACCACTTGGACGATCTCAAGGAAACCTTTAGCACACTACGTAAGTACAATATGAAATTAAAACCTGCAAAGTGTGTTTTCGCTATTGCTTCAAGAAAATTCTTGGGATTCATGGTGTCCCAACGAAGAATAGAGGCAAATCCAAACAAAGTAAAAGTAATAATCAAGGTCAAATCACCAAAACCAATGAAAGAGGTATAAAGCTTGACAAGAAAGGTTGTAGCCTTGAACAGATTTGTCTTTAGGGCAACGGTCAAGTGCATGCCATTCTTCAAGGTATTGAAGAAGGCCTTCCAGTGGACTGACGAATGCGAGGAAGCTCTTGCCAAATTGAAAGAGTACTTGACAAAGCCTTCACTGTTAAGTCCCTCAGTGATGGGAAAGAAGCTGTATCCCTACCTAGCAGTAACCAACACTGTAGTGAGTTCAACATTGATCAGGGAAGAAGGAAATGTCCAAAAGCCAGTTTATTATACCAACCAGGCATTCCAAGGAGTAGAGGCAAGTTACCCAAGGATGGAAAAGATAGCTTTCGCATTATTGATTACCTCCAGAAAGCTCCATCCTTATTTCCAGGAACACTCAATCATCATCATAACGGACCAACCCATAAGAAAGATGATGAACAAGATAGACGCAGCAGGAAGACTCATTCAATGGGCAATTGAATTGGGCCAATTTGCCATTGAATATCGGCCTCGAGCAGCAATCAAAGCCCAAGTACTGGCGGACTTCATTACAGAATTCACTTACCCTTGCAAGGAAGAAGAATCCCTTATGGAAATATGGACGGTCCAAACAGATGGGTCATCCACGAAGAAAGTGGGAGGAGCAGGAGTAGTTCTTATACCCCCAGAAGGAGAAACGTTGAAATATGCAGTCAGGTTGCAGTTCCTAGCAACAAACAACGAGGCAAAGTACAAGACATTACTGATAGGGCTAAGCCTAGCAAAAACTCTAGGAGCAAAGAGTCTCATCATCCAAGCTGATTCTTAGCTAATAATAAGACAAGTGAAGGGAGATTATGAAGCCAAAGAAGAAAGGATGCAAAAGTACTTAAAGATCGTCCAAAGACTCTCACAGCACTTTGAAAGTTTAAACTTTGTGCAAATCCCTTGAGCCAAAAATGCAAAAGCTGATTTTCTAGCAAGATTAGCCTCGTTAGACGATTACAATGTAACCTCCGAACTATGTGTAGAAATAAGGGGGCTGCCAAGCATGGAAGGTGAACAAGTCCTAACGATAAAAGAACAAGACAAGTGGATGATTCTCATCGTCCGTTATCTGAAAGAAGGATAGCTCCCTAAAGATAAGATGGAAGCAAGGAAGATACAGATCAGAGTAGCTCGATTCGTCATTATTGACGACGTGCTATACAGACGAGGACATTCGCTCCCATATCTAAGATGCACCAGTTCGGAAGAATTAGATTATGTGCTCTGTGAGATACATAAAGGAACCTGTGGAAACCATGCTGAGGAAAGATCCTTAGTAGGAAAGGCGCTCAGAGCAGGATATTACTGGCCAACCTTACAGAAAGATGCATACAACATCGTCAGAGCATGCGACAAGTGTCAATGCTTTGCAAATGTCCAAATGAGACCAAGAGAGACGATGACACCCATCTCTTCACCATGACCCTTCACCCAATGGGGAATTGATATTATGGGTCCATTCCCTCTAGGGAAGAAGCAACTCAGATTTCTAATAGTTGCAATTGATTACTTCACATAGTGATTAGAAGCAGAACTCGTGACGACGATGACAGAGCTAACGTCACAAGCTTTGTGTGGAAAAACATCATCTGTAGGTTTGGAGTCCCACATGTCATAATATCAGACAATAGGAATCAGTTTGACAACCCCAAGTTTCGAAAATTTTGAAAAGACTTAGGAGTCAAGAATTACTACTCTTCTCCAAGACAGCCTCAGGCCAACGGCCAAACAGTAGTGAAGAACAGAAGCTTGCTCAAAATTATCAAAACTAGGCTTGATGGGGCAAAGGGAGCATGGCCTAAAGAACTACAAAATGTCCTTTGGGCATATAGGATGACCACAAGAGTTCCAACAGGAGAAACACCATTCAGACTGACATTTGGCATTGAGGCCGTCATACCGGTGGAAGTATGATTGACGAGCTACCGAGTCAAAACATTTGTAGACCAGAAAAATCAGCAGGAGCTTAACAGCAATCTGGACCTAATT
Source organism: Quercus aquifolioides (assembly GCA_019022515.1). NCBI lineage: Eukaryota > Viridiplantae > Streptophyta > Magnoliopsida > Fagales > Fagaceae > Quercus > Quercus aquifolioides. Next base: position 43,768,179 of record CM032332.1, on the reverse strand, counting down.
GACGAAGTCAGAGAAGAAGCTATGAAGCGAATGACCAAGCACAAGGAAGCAATGGCTAGATATTATAACAGAAAGGTTAAGGTGAGAAGGTTCAACACAGGAGACCTTGTCCTTAGGAAGGTGTCACAGGCGACAAAGGACCCATCCCAAGGAAAACTAGGATTAGCCTGGGAAGGCCCCTATGAGGTAATCCGTCATTCCAGAGAAGGCTCCTATTACCTGAAGTCTTTAGATGGCCAGGAACTGCCTCGACCATGGAACATAGAGCACTTGAAGAAATACTACCAAAAAGGAATGCTCTACATCTCAAGTTGTCTAATCTTCATATCAATATGTACGACAACCATCACTTTCATTATTCATAAGATCAGTCATTCATAAGATCAATAATACATGAAAGCATTATCCATACGTTGACATTATCCATGATTCGTCATGTGCAATATGTATTTATCAAAGATTATCCATGATCCATCATTATCAAAATGTGTGCAACGTTTAGGAGTTGTCCTTGGGAGACATCTCAAGGACCTCTGTCATTAAAATTTCAAATCAAAAGCTATTCACGCACAGCCAAAGGCATCATAGCCATTGAAGTTGTTGATACACAACTATCAAAGTCGACTAAATCAAAGTTTTTCAAACACAACCAACATAATCGTCATTCGAGACAAAAACAAAAAAAATGGTTAACCTAAAAGACGCTCCAATACCACAACTCTAAGTCACGAGTAAAGCGCAACGTCGTCATTCAAACATGACTCAAGAAAAAGCTGTTCAAACATAGCCAAAAAATACTAAGTTGTTCAAACACAACTAAGACCGTCATTCAAACATGACTCAACAAAAGGCTGTTCAAACACAGGTAAAAAATACTAAGTTGTTCAAACATAACTAAGATCGCCATTCAAACATGACTCAACAAAAGGCTGTTCAAACACAGGTAAAATAATACTAAGTTGTTCAAACACAACTAAGATCGTCATTCAAACATGACTCAACAAAAAGCTGTTCAAACACAGCTAAAAAATACGTAGTTGTTCAAACACAACCAAGGTCGTCATTCGAACATGACTCAATAAAAAATCATTCCAACACAACCGAAGGAAAAAAGCTGTTCATATACAAGCTAAGTACGAAAAAGCTGCTCAAATGCAAGCCAAACATAAAGGTTGTCTCAACTAACATCATCACAAAGGGTTGTCCAAGCATAAAAGAGTTGTCTGCTTCAGCTAATAGTAGGAAATCCATTAACCTATCTACCATCGTCAAAGGAATTGTTTAGTTGCCTAAAACAATGAGCCCAAAGAGAGATATTATTCTTGCCTTACAAAGAAAAGAAAAAGACTAAAAGATTAATGCTCCTCAGGGACAGGGTCTGCAGGGGTTATAACAGTAGCCTCCTTCATTCCTTCAGCAACGTCTGTGGCTTCCTCCGTCACATTCTCTACTGTAGCCTCAGAAGACATGAGCTCTTTCTCGACGTCGTCCATAGCCAAGCCAGAAAGGTCTAAGCCAAAAAGGTCTAAGCCAAGGTGGTGCTTTGCCATCCACTTCACAAGAAGATTAAAGCCCTCCACGTAGTACTTGCACAAGTCATCAGAGTACTCATTAGAGTCTTTGAAATCCTGTATCGCTGTGGCCCCGATGTTCTCCAGCTTCAACTCTAGGTCACTTATCCGCTTGTCCTTCAACTTGCAGAAGTCCTTCTCCACTTGTAAGCTCTTCTCCAAAGTTGCCATGAGCTCCTTGTCATTCTTAGCTTCGGTAGTGAGAATAGCAACTTTGTTTTTAAGTGTCTCATTCTCAGTAGATAAAGACTTGACCAAAGGCTCAGATGTGGCCACCTTCTTCTCTAAATCCAAGAGCTTCCCTGAGATGAATAGGGACCCCCCCAAAGCCTACAAGGAAATTTTCTCTCAGCAGAAGTAAAGCAAAGGAAAAATAAGACGCAGAGACGATCAACAGCACATACCTACGCAAGCTTTTGGATGTGAGACAACATCACCTGACTAGATGACTTCGCCATCAGAAGGCTCAGATCATCCACGAAAAGTGCCTCATAGGCCTTCAAAGCTACTGCATCAACGTCGTCCCAGAAGGTAGGAAGGAAAGATTTACCACTAGCCTTTTTCTTCATCCTAATCTCCTCTCCACCAGAGGCAATCATCTCCAGTGATGAAGAAGGAAAGGTAGGGCACTATAAGCAAGAGGAATTGTCGTCACAAGGTCTTTCTTAGAAACGTCACCAATCTTCTTCTTGGACAAGAGACCACTGATGGTGCCACCCTCAGCCTTCTTCTTTTGGGCCTTAGCTAACTTCTGTTTACTAAACCTAGTCGTCATTCTAGAAAGGACGAGGCAAAAGTTTGTTTTAAAAAAAAGGGAGAAAAGAAGAAAAGAATGAAGAAGGCAGAAATGCGTACTCTTTTTCACAACTTCCAAATTCTTCTGAACCTTGGTAGATGGTTCCGGAACCAAAAAGTGTAGAAACAAAGACTGAGGAGAAACGAGTTTGTCAAAATCCTTGACGGACTCAAGATACTCCTTTACTTTCTCAATGCAACGCTGGTACCTCTTCTTCAAAAGCAGACGCTAGGCAACTGCAAAACAAGAATACAAGTAAGTCACCTATCATCGTCACTCAAAAAAGAAGGGGAAAGCAACTGAAAAGACGAGAAAGATGCATTAGACACGGGAACTCCCCAACTACGAAAGAACTTTGGGGTATCGTCCAAGTTCTCACCAGGGACAAACTCCCAACCACTTCCAGAGATGAAAAAGAAATTTAGCTTCCAGCTTTAGAGAGATGAAGGGTAATTGAGGATTAACCTAAAAGCCCTATCCCACGGCTTAAACTCATAATAGCCGGGGTCCTTAGATTTCCTTAAATGATAAAAATGGAGAAACTCGTCCCTCCTAATGACATCACCATCATTGGTAGACATCCACACCACCATGTAGGAAACCAGGATCCGCCAAGAGTTAGGCACTAGCTGTGCCAAGGGGCAATGCAAATAAGAAAAAGTTCCCTGATGAAGGGATGAATAGGGAAACGAAGGATACTAGTAAAATCGCCCTCGTAGAAACAAACCTCATCAGCATAAGAGTGACAAGCCCTCTCTTCGTCACTTAGGATTCTAACTTTTACAAAATTAGGGAACTAGAACCTATCCCTAATTCGCTGTTCACCTTTTCCTGTAAGGGAACATGAGATATTCCAGGCTTTATAAAGGGCGGAAACAGAAGTGGCCTCCGAGACCACATGATCATCAGACGAGGATAACCCTGTCTCCAGGTTGCTAGACCTTACCTCAGACATCCTCAGCAACTTAGCTTCCTTAGTAGAATGGGAGACTAAAGGAAACAAAGAAGAAAGGACAAAAGTATACAGACAGTCCTTCCCTACGAAGGAACTGACCTTTTCAAGATGTTCCCCCTCTATGGACTCAAGTAAACTACCTAAATGAGCAAAAAAGAAAGCTATCGAATAGTAGAATAATCTACCATAGAAGAATCTAAAAAAGAAGTGCAAAGGACTTACCAGGAATCGCAGAACGGAGAAAGGATCCTTGGAGGAGAGACAAACCCTAAAATGGAAAACTAAATAAGGAAAAATACAGGAGTAAGGAAAGAGGAGGGAAAATGCAAAACAAGAGGCCAAAACTCACGCGGGAAAAGCGAGACATGTTTGCACGTCGAGCACATCCCAGCTATACGCGTGGTGCCCAACCACTCAGGCATCAAGTCATCATAAATGCATAATACACAGAATACAAAGCATTGGACGAATTTGTTCTTATCTCACCTAAAAAATGAGAAAACGAACAAAGGGGGCAGTTGATGAACCAGAAAATTATGGTCGTCATTATACACAGATCGTCATTCACCTAGAGAAGACACTATGCATTTATTACGCACATTGATGACAAAACATAACGGACGGAGCAACGGTCCCAGAATGAGCTATGATCTCCAAACAAAGATTGTGTAACGCACTAGCCATTGAACATAAATGCAGCACATCATTGCACATTAATGAGGCACATAACTATAAAAGAGACGATAATAGAAGTTAAAGGTACACATAAATACTCTACGAAATCACTCTCAACTCGTTTTCTCTCTAGAATCTTTCTCCCTTACTGACTTAAGCATCGGAGGTGGTTTGGCTGATGCCACACTGGCATGTTACTCTTCCCCTTAATTCATTTTGCAAGACTCTCACCTACGGAGATGACCCCATTCACAGAATCATCCATTTGCTATGACGAGGAGCTCAACTGTTGATTTTTCGCATCATCAACAACCATTTGGATCATATAAATCAATCTGCCAGATTTTGTAATTGATATGCTTTACGGGGGGAAAAAATTTCACCCTTCTTCCATTTTATGAGGGAAAAAAATTCAATGTCACCCTTCTTCCTTTTTTTTTTTTTTTTTTTTTTTTTGCGCTCAATTTACAAATCCATGGCGTGTTACTCTTCCCCTCAGTTCATTTTGCAGGATTCTCATCTACAGAGACGACCCCATTCATAGCATCATCCATCCGCTACGACGAGGAGCTCAACTATTAATTTTTTGCATCATCAACAACCATTTGGATCATATAAATCAATCTGCCAGATTTTGTAATTGATATGCTTTACGGGGGAAAAAAATGTCACCCTTCTTCCTTTTTTCTTTTTCTTTTTTTTTTTTTTTTTTTTGCGCTCAATTTACAAATCCATGGCTTATCCTTTCTACCATTATAATATTTTTGGCCAAAATATAATGTTGGTCTCTAAAAGTTTACACATTGAGTGCTTTCAATCATTAATGTTTTTCTCGTCAGAAAAAAAAAAAAAAATCACTGATGTTTCAAATGAAAGATTTTAGTCTAAAGTTTAAAAAACAAGTGCTATTAGTATTTAGTCCCTCAATCAAATTCAATTAAAAAAATATATACCAAAATAATGATATGTATAATTGCAAGGCCTCCAATGTTTATATGGCACAATATTATAAGATAAAAAATAAAAAATAAAAGTTAAATGCCTTCGATTTTATATATATTATAGATATAGATTAATATAGATTATATACTCTAAATGAAATTTGTCATACTTAGAAAAAAAAAAACAAAAAATAGTTATTTTCCATTTATACACTACAAAAAAATGGGTTTCTAGCCGCGTTTCAAAAACGCGGCTATAGACCCCAAAAACGCGGCTATAGGATTAGAGCCGCGTTTCCTTAGCCGCGTTTGCAAACGCGGCCTAAACACCGCAGCAACAGGTCTATAGCCCCGTTTTTCAAAAACGCGGCTATAGGTCAGACCTATAGCTGCATTTTTAACCGCGGCTATAGGATTCTGGCCTATAGCCGCGTTTTTAAAAAACGCGGCTATATCCCAGCTTGCAGCTGCGTTTATAATCGTGGCAAAGGGTTCGGACCTATAGCCGCGTTTTTAAAAACGCGGCTATAGGTTTTTTAATAACAAAAAAAAATATTTTTGGGTTTTTTTTTCCAGAAAACAAAAAAAAATATTTTTGGGTTTTTTTTTTCCAGAAAATTCAAAATTCGAAATTCAAATAAAAAAAATTCAAAATTAAACGCAAATCCAAAAAATTCAAAATCAAACACAAACTGAAAAAATTCAAAATCAAATACAACATACTCACAATACAAAAACACCCAAAAAATTCAAAATCAAACACAACATACTCACAATACAAACACACCCAGAAAATTCAAAATCATACACAACGTGCCCCAAAATATAAGAACACATACCCATTTAAACATAATCACAATATCAGCAACACAGTAGCACAAATTCAAGCACAGATCCAAAAAATTCAAAATCAAATATTGCTAGAATATCCACTTCATTCAAAATTTTCAGCATCTCCTTCATTTTCTTACTAACTAACAAAAAAAAAAAAAACTAGATCTATTGACAAATCAGTGTGCTTGAGATGAAGAAAAAAAGAAAGAAAAAAAAAAGTAGTAGTAGCTCCAAAGAAACAAAGGAAAAAAAAAAAAAAAAAGTTACCCAGATAAGAAGAAGGCAGAAAAAAAAAAAATAGAGTTACCCAGATGTGAGGAAGGAAGAAAGAAAAAGGAAAAAAAAAAAGAAAAAAAAAGAGATACACAGATGTGAAGAACGAAGAAAGAAAAAAGAAAAAAGAAAAAAAGTTACCCAACTATGAAGAAAAAAAAAAAAAAGAAGGAAAGAAAGAACCTGAAGAGGTACGGTAGAAGAAGAGGGAGGGAAGAATGAAGAAATATAGAATTAGTTCCGGAACTAATTCTATATTTCTATGCTTCAAAGGAGAAAATTGCTTTTTGCCCCTTTCAAAAAAAAAAATCCAGCATTTTGCCCTCTTTCTCAAACTAATTAGGAAAATGCCCCTCTTTTGAAAATCGAGTTTCTGAAAATCGATTTAGGCCCTATAGCAGCGTTTTTAAGGACCCTATAGTGACATTTTAAGGACCTATAGTGACGTTTTGTAACTCGATTTTCATAAAGTTGAGTTACATGCAATTTTTTTTCTTTTTTTTACCTATAACTCGATTTCATGTATATCGAGTTAGAAAACGCCACTATAGGTCCTTAAAACATCACTATAGGGTCCTTAAAAACGCCGCTATAGGGCCTAAATTGATTTTGAGAAACTCGATTTTCAAAAGAGAGACATTTCCCTAATTAGTTTGAGAAATAGGGCAAAATGCTGGATTTTTTTTTTGAAAGGGGCAAAAAGCAATTTTGTCCATGCTTTTAACTATGTAGGTATAAACATCATTGCGCATCCTTGACATGATAGACTAATAGTCGCTTTACAAATACAAAATTCTTGTGGTGCGGGGGAAGGACAAGGATCGATGTTTAAGTCTTTAGGAAAGAATTTCACACATATGTACACCTAAATTATACTATAATAGAATTTATATATGTATAAAAATAAAAAATAAAAGTATATATGGAGGTATAAACTTATACTTTGAGTTTGTTGACCTGCATGAAGATGGCACAGAGGATAAGGCTTCGCAGTATGCTTGTCACAATAGATAGGCAAGGTACGTGGTATGCTAAGGTGCACCAAGATCTTACAATTAGATTTAGACCTAGTAAAATTGGACTTGGACTTGGACTTGTTAAACAGTTCAAACCTATCAGAAAATTTTGGTATGGGTAGAGAATTTTTGGAAAAATGTATCTGTAATGTATGTTGTATTTAAAAATAGTTTTAAATCCCATTGACCAGCTTAAATATTTTTGAGCTTCAAAGAACTTTGAACTTCTTCTAAATATTGCATTGAGCTACAAATTAATCATACCGAGCTGCAACTACACTTTTAGAAGAAAGCTCTCGTTAGAATTAAAACGCTGGGAAAATGATCATCTCCTCCATTTGCTTTGAAAATGGAGAAAGAGAGTACATTTTATGATAAAAAATTTTACAATTAACAAATCCAAAAATGAACATAATACCACGTCCTTTTTGTTTTTTTGATAAACATAATACCATGTCGTTTGAAATAACTTAATGGCCTGTTTGGAAGTTTAGAGAGGGAGGAGAGTAGAGGGGAGGAGAGTAGAGGGGAATGGTTCCCCTCCACCTTGTTTGAATGTTTTTAAAATTAGTAAGGGGAAATGGAGTAATTAACCCTTCCCCTTATTTGGATGTTTTAAAAATTAGGATGGAGAGGAGAGGAAATGATTAAAATAGACAAATTTACCCCTATTTGAAAATAGACTTGCAACATTGGCCTATGATTAATTTAGAAATAATAAATTAGGAAATTTACATGGACAATAATTTATCTACTCTACTCTCCCTCCAAATCTCTCCAATTTTGGGGAATTAAAAATGAGGGGTTGGAGGGAGTTGAAACCCCTCCAAACCCCCCCAAACCCCTCCCCCTCCTTCCTTAAAAAACTTCCAAGCAAGGTAATTGGATTACTCTTCCTCCCTCTACTCTACTCCCCCTCCTTTTTTAAACATCCAAACAGGCCATAAATCATTCCGTCAAATAGAATTTTACATTGAGGTCACTTAACCATCGATTTACAACCAAATGCTATACGACTTCCATCTTTTAATATAAACTAGTCACTATCCAGTGTGTTGTCTGGATAGTTAAATAAAAATTATATATATATATATATATATATATATTTTTTATTTATTTTGTTTGAATGTATAATTAACCTCATGCAATTCATTTAGAAGTAATGACATTAAAACAAATGAGTAACTGCCCTAAATATTACATTTGTATATTCATAGCCTTCATGAAGACTTTCACTTCTTCTATAAAAAAAAAAAGACTTTCACTTAAATTTAGCAAGACCAAAGTAGACTGAAATGTTACGTTAATGTGGTTCAACAGGAGTATAGCAACAATAAATGATATGCTTAAGTTTAGATATTACGAGTTTGATATCTATATTTTTTTTAATAAATTTGGATTTAAAATAGCTACTCTTGACCCAAACCTATCTTTTCCCATTATGCAAGTCCACAAAAATAGACCAAATGAACTAAAGTAGACCGAATTGGACCAACTATACCGAAGTGGACACAAATGGACCAAATTGGACTAAATAGAATAAAATGGACAGAATAAGACTGAATGGAACCAAAGTGGACAAAATGGACCAACTAGGATCAAAGTGGACTGAATATGACAAAAGTGGACCGAATAAGACCGAATAGGACCAAAATGGACAAAATGGACCGAATAGTACCCAAGTAGACAGAATAGACCGAATAGGACCCAAGTGGATTGAATGGATAGAATAGGACTGAAATGGATAGAATAGGTCCTAGTGGATCGAATGGTAGGGCTGTCCACTAGAACTCGTACCCGACCAACCTGAGGGAAACCATCCGATCCATACCCAAAACTGGCTGACCCGACACCGGTGACGGTCGGTAGCGGGTCTTAACCTCCAGAAACTGAGACTAGCGGGTCGTTTAACAGGTCTACTCTTCAAAACCGATTCCAACCGATCTGACCGCCTATATATTGGAAACACTCACTGATTTTCGTAGATATAAGGAATTTTCGATAATTTCTCGACAGATTCGTTGGGATCCGACGAGATCTTGTCAAGATCTCAACAAATCCATTGAGATCCAGCAAGATTTCGAAAGATCTCGTCGAGATCTCTTTGAGATCTGGTGAGTTCTTTTAGAAATCTTGCTAGATTCGGCCATGTGTTGGCTAGATCTAGCAGATTTCAACAATTTCATGCACATTTCGGCATTTTTCTTCTTCCTCGAGTCCAATTGTCCACTAACCGACACCGATCGATATTCGAGTCACCCAAACCGACTCATCTTATGGGTCGGTCGCAGGTATGGATGTTGGAGACCCGACGAGGTCGAGTCGATTTTGGGTTGGGCACAAACCTAACCCGGACTGACTTGTGGACAATCCTATCAAATGGAACCGAAGTAGACTAAATAGGACTGAAGTGGATCGAATATGACCAAATTGAACTGAAGTGGACAAAATGTGCCGAATATGCCTGAAGTACACCAAATAATACTGAATTGGACCGAATAAGACCAAAATAGACTGAATAGACCAAAAGGCTAGGCTGATACAACTCAACAAGAGTATGCTACACTTAAACTTTTAGATATACTAGTTATTGTTGTGTGTTGCACGGAAATTTTTTATATGTATTTCCTAAGAAATATAAAATTATTATCAAAAGGTTTGAATTTTATTGCATTTTTTTCACCTATACTAGTTTGTTTGTTTTTTCTTACATATATGTTATGTGCATGACTCTAGTGTAACATACATGATTTTTATTAATAAGTAAATTAGACCATAATACAATGTAAAAAGTTAATCCATAGTCTACTTATTCAATATTTTGAAACCAAATGGGTTGAAAAAGAACCGCTCAACTTTGTAAGTTTCAAATCCTATCCATATTATATAAGGACCAATACATTGAAATTAAAATATTAAAGAAAACTTTAAAGACCAAACATGTAGTATTTATCCAAATAAATAATAAACTAAATGGGACAAGTTTGGCTACAACCACCAATTGCAAGATAATATTTGTCCTTGCAATTGTTATGTGCAATGCACATTACTTAACCCAATCAACCAAGTGAGTCATATGCATTGCATATGACAGGACACATATCATTTTTCCATTGGTGGTTAGAACTCAAAGCTCCAAACATGTTTGAAGCCAAACCTTTTCATACTGAAAATTCATTTATAATCTTTTTATTAACACTCCCTTTGTTTCAATAAAAAAAAAAATTTATGAGAAGACATTTTTTGGCATTTTCGTGTGTTTGGTATGGAAGTCAAAGGAAAAATATCTCATAACTTCTCTTATTAGCTTGATATGAGATAGAGTTGTTTTTCACTAAATTTTTTTGGAAAACAACTATATCTCATGCAAAGCTAAATAAGGGAAGGCAAGATTCAAGATATAGTTTTCTAACTCATTTTAAAGTTGTTACTAAATATTATAAAAAAAATTATAAAAAAAATGTTATTATCGAAACAAATTGCGCTCAACTCTACTAATATTTTCCTTACATAGGCGCTTGGGTGGTATTTCCCTCTATTGCTCTCATTACCACCGAAGATTCACGCATGACAAAACAGTAACCATACAAAGCTTTACCTGGATGGTTTATTGGTAATCATCTACTCGTCCAGTAGCACCACACCCAAAAACCCGTCCCAGTTCAACCTATACTTACCTACATCAAACTCTAAATTAATCCCACGCTATAAATTAAAACCTACCCTTACAAAAGAATGAGAGAAAACCATCTCTTTGATACAATTGCACTAACAAAAACCCATCATAACTATGGGAGAGGTTGATCCAGCTTTCATCCAAGAACCTGAACACAGGCCCAGAATCACCTACATCGAAGGCCAAGGCATCCCATTAATCGACCTTTCTCCTATACACTCCTCCGGCGATGTTTCTGCCATTGAAGGCCTTGTTAAAGAGATTGGCAATGCATGCAAGGAGTGGGGGTTCTTTCAGGTGATCAACCATGGAGTGCCTTTGGAAAAGCGCCAGAAGATTGAGGATGTGTCGAGGAAATTCTTTGCACAGAGTTTGGAGGATAAGAGGAAGGTGAGGAGAACTGAGAAGGTAGTGTTGGGTTACTATGACACTGAGCATACTAAGAATGTTAGGGACTGGAAAGAGGTGTTTGATTATAATATAGAGGAACACACTAATGACAAGGAAGTCACAGCAGAGTGGACTAATCTGTGGCCTGAATACCCTCCGGAGTTTAGGTAATTTTTACTTCACAATATTACCCGGAAATCCTTACAATTACATACATCCACAATAAATTTGTTTTGACTGAATAACAGGTTAATAATTAATTGAATGAATAATTTAAATCCAAATTGTAGCAAATAATTAATGATTAGTCTTAAACGTTCTAAATTGCATAATCAAGTCTTTCCACTTATTAGCAAGTAATTCAGATAGTGTTAACCTCAAGGACAAGATTAATTAGCCCAAAAAAAAAAAAAACACTGCAAATTGGTGACCAGTGCTTTAGATCGGGGACTTAAATAAAAGATCATTTAAATGTGATATGGGCTGAGGTAATGTTAGACTTATGGTTAAGTGATTAAATTCACCATTTCCTAACAGCTTAAGTTTTTGGGACAATCGGTAATTTAACATGGTATTAGAGCAGGAGATCCTGAGTTCGATTTTTGACTTTACTCTACCTCCCATTTAAAATGTTAAATTCCCACTTGTTGGGCCTCCACTTATTAAGGGGAAGTTTAGGCCCACAAGAGAGGGGGAGTGTTAGACTTATAGTTAAGTGATTAAATTTACAATTTCCTAACAGATTAGGTTTTTGGGACAATCGGTAATTTAACAGGCAAAATCCAACAGATTCTTTGTTTTGCAACTCATTTAAGATTTAACCTGAATTGTATAGAACTGTCTTGGTTTTTTTATTTACTCCAAATTTCTTATCCATCTCAATTTTTTACCTTTTACATAATAATTTTTTTTATAAAACGAATTTCTGAAATGGTTTTAAATATGAGTGCTGATTGAGTTATACGTTTAAGTCATACAATAAATATTTTAATTATTAACAAATAGAAAAGATTCAAGTAAAAACTATTTTCATCTATTAACTGAAAAACAATAAAAATGAAGCCTAGTTTGAGACATTTTTTTTGGGGGGGGGGGGGGGGGTGATTTGAGGCCAAATTAAGGGATTCAATTTATGTGATCTAATGGAATCCCTTTGACCATTGCCCAGAGAGACATGCCAAGAATATGCTCAAGAGATGGTTGTAGGGACTAGGTTTGAGCACTTCTACTGTTGAGTGAGTGGACTCAAGCCCAGTTAGCCCTTTACAATGAATTTGTAGAGAATGGGTTCAAGAACTAGGCCCTAGCGAGGATTACAACAAGAAAGCATGGTTGCACGTGGATTGGATAGCAAGAACATGGATTAAAATGTGCCATCGTGTTCCTTGGCCCTCCTCTTAGGAGCTTGAAGTTCTTATTTCTTCAGTGCTTGGTTACAAAGGTTTCAAAGTTGCTACAGTGTTCTATATTTCTAATTTTCAGCCCCCTTTCCAGAGGGATTCCTTACATTATATACCCCCTTTCAATTGATCCTAGCCCTACATTTGTTGATCAAGCAAGTCACTACTTGAGTGCTTGTCCCATCAGCCGTCTTCCCATTCTTTCTGTGGGTTGCAGCAACCAAGACTGCACTGTTCTGGGGTCATTTCCTCATTAATGCAGCCTGAACGTTAGTTGTGGGCATTTAATGTGGAGGTGACAGTTCATTCCTGGACTTGCTCCTCCACCATGTTTCCACGACTGACACGTTGTACTTGCTCCTTCTCTTTAGGTGCTTGGGAAGACTGCTTTTGCAGGCCTGTTACTTCCTCCTCGGCGTGGTCTCGGTTGGCCGAGGACAAGGTCGTCCTCGGCAAGGTTTCTGGGCAATTTAGACTTTCACACTTCGTCCTTGGGCGTTTCTTCTTCCTTGGCGTGGGCCTTGGGCTTGATATGAAGTGGGTCGGGGTTGCCTAATTCTTTGACTCCACAATGGTGAAACTAGCTTTCAAGTTGATGGAACTTGTTGCATTGAGCCTAGGCTTGCCAGCAGATAGGTTTCATGGCTTCTTCAAAGATCAAACCAGCTTTGTTCGATTCAATCGCTATCCAACTTGCCCTAATCCTCACTTAGCACTTGGTGTTGGTCGACACAAGGATAGTGGTGCCTTGACCATCCTAGTTGAAGATGATGTTGGAGGGTTAGAAGTGAAGCCGAAAACATATGGGGAGTGGATTCGGGTCAAACCCACCCCAAATGCTTATATCATCAACATTGGTGACACTATTAAGGTACATTTTTGAGTCTTCAAATAAACTTTGCTAATTACGATTCATTCACATCATATATATTATATTGAAGTCGAATCGCAATCACAATTAGAATTTTAAATTAAATTTAAATTAATTTTTAATTGATGTTTAATTTTGCATGATGAGTTCAATTTAATTTTCTTAATTTTAATATCAATTGATCCATTCATAATACTCAAGCTAAAAACCAAAATGATCACCTCACTTATCTATACAAAACCGTCTTATTGATCATCATAATTATTGCATATTTCCTTGCACTCTCATTATAAAATAATACCATTCCTATATTGGAGCTTGTATATATGTGTTTGAAGGCTTTTATCGTTGTCCAATTTCACTTTGGGAATGGAAATTGTTCAGGTTTGGAGCAATGACAAGTATGAGAGTGTGGAGCAAAATAAGAAATTTGAGTGGGAGATTTATTAAACATCTTTTGTAATCTTGTTATTTTTAATTATATTAAAACACTTCCAAATTTTCATACATTATTTTTTTTAAATAATGAATTTGAATAGAGCTTTTTATAAAATAAAAAGAAAATTATATTCTATTTGTTTCTTGGGTGGGGGGGGGGGGGGGGGGGGGCATGGGTCCCTTTGGCCCTAATGTAACTCAGTCCCTGAAAGGGTGTTGAATGATGTGGATTTTGATTTGTGTGGGAAGGGGTTGGTTTGATTTGGTTTTGATCTTGGTTCTCTTGGTTTAGTTGTAAAAATAGATAAAAGAGAGAGCTCTTTGGATGATGCATGAATTTAGAATAGAAAAATTATTGTATTCCCATATTTTGGTTGAAGTGTAGAGTTGTTGCCGGTGAATGGATTTCCAACTGCTTTTTTGTTTTTTTTTTTTTTTTTTGAGAGAAAACTACTTTTATGTTTGTCTTCTAACACTATCTGCAAAATCTGTTGCATATAATAACGTCTCACTATTGTATAGTTTTTAAGACACTTATTCCTCTAACTAAGTTGGGCCTTTTTTGGTGACAATCAATCTAAGGAAAAAGTATTTAGTATTTTGAAAAAATTCTTAGCTACTTCCGGAGTACGGAAAAATTGTGCTCATTACTCTCAAATTCATGATGCCCCAACATAAATTTAATGAGTGAACTACACCATAAATGTAAAATGAGAGAACACAATTCTCTATGCTCTGGAAATATCTAAAAATTAATTAGTATTTAGACTATATCTAAGCTTTTTGGATTTTGAACCTTGGGTGCTTTTTTATTTTATTTTTTCTTTTAAACTTTCCTTTGTTATTTTTTAGCAAGACTTATTGTATATTGTTGGAGCAGTTTTTTTTTTTGTAAGATTTGTTGTGTATTCTTTAATGCAAAAAGATTTGATTTATGAACTTTACATAGAGGGACAAAAATGCCTTATGCCCTTTTCGGGCAAATTATATAGCATTATGCCCCCTTTTCCAAACTAATTAGGGAAATGCCCCTCTTTTAAAACTTGATTTTTGATAAATCGAGTTAGGCCCTATAGTGGCGTTTTTAAAGAGCTTATAGTGACGTTTTAAGGACCTATAGTGACGTTTTTTAACTCGACTTCAATTTTATCGAGTTATAGGCAATGAAATCGACCTATAGTGGCAGTTTTTTACCTATAACTCGATTTCATTGAAATCGAGTTAAAAAACATCACTATAGGACCTTAAAACATCACTATAGACTCCTTAAAACGTCACTATAGGGCCTAAGAAATTTTTTTTTTTTTTAACTCGATTTATCAAAAATCGAGTTTTAAAAGAGGAGCATTTCCCTATTTAGTTTAGGAAGGGGGGCATAATGCTATATAATTTGCCTGAAAATGGCAAAAGCCCATTTTGTCCTTACATAGAGAGATAAGGTATAGTTTTCATAAGATTCTTCAAGCAACTTTCACAAATACCATTTTTAGATCTTTATTTTTCCAATTTTTTTGTCATAAATGTTTTAATGCTGAATAAAAGCCTACCCTTTGTAAAAATTTAGGCCCAGCCCATGGCCATTCCTACTTGAGTTTTCTTCCCCAAAACTAGGGATGGCAAAATGTACCCGACCCGCGGGTACCCGGCCCCGACCTGACCCTAATGGGTCGGGTTTTACCGGCCCGTTTAACTTAGGGTCGGGGCTGGGTTTTCATTAAAAAACCCGAAGCAAGTTCGGGTATTAGGCATACCCAGCCTGAACCCGACCCATATATATAATATTAAAAATTAAAATAAAAAAAAAACCCTAAGTATAAATACTTACTTTTCCAACCCTAAATCCCTCAGACCCATTCACTCTCACCTTCTCTTGCCAAGCCGCCTCCCATTCTCTCCCTCACCCTCACTCTCACTCTCACTTGAACAAGACCGCTGCTGCTCACTTTGCCGGTGCCGCTACTCCTTACGTACCTCACCTCGCCAGCGCAGCTCCATTCTCCACCTCGCCGGTCTTTCCTCCCTGCTTCCCTCACCTTGCCGCAACCTACAAACACCGCTGCTCCTCCTTTACCTCGCCAGTCCCTCCTCCACCTCACAAGGTTGCAACTCTCTCATTTCCCTCACCTCGTGAACTCAAGCTTTTGCAATGAAAACCGTTCTTTTTGTTCAAAGAATCAAATTAGAATTTTCAAGTTTAAGTGCTATTTTTGTTGAATAGGATCGGCTTGTTTAATTTGATTTTGTAGGGTCTTCTTGTTCAAACCTAGGGTTTATATGTTAATTCTTGCATTTACTTTTGATGTGGGAAAATATTGTAATGAAAAAAAAGGGTTTCCGATCTGTTGGTTGCTGAGAAAATAATGGGTTTTGTTGGTTTCCGATTTGTTCAAATTTGGATTTTCTTTAGTGTTCTTTTTCCTCTACTATTTGGTTACTGAGAAAATCAGTATCAAACAGACATTTTTTTTTATTGGGCCACAGAATGGGCCCTGAAATACCATGCCTAACGGGGCCCGTGGAGCCCGCGGGGCCCGACAAGCCAGGTTTGGGGTTTCAAAAAAAGCCCATCCATTAAACAAGCTGGGTTCGGGTAATGGGTACAGGCCTGCGAGTCGGGTTCAGGTATTAAAAAACCCGCCCCAAACCTGACCTGTTGCTATTCCTACCCAAAACTCATTCCTTGTTATTTGTTTTGGTCGGTCATCAAGCTTCAAACATGACTTCTAAGCTCGTCAGATGTAGCCATCTCTGAGCCCTAAACTCTTCCATCTCCATCAACAACCACATTCACTCTCCTCACTTCTCTAACCCTAACCCTAACCGAGCTCCCTCTCAGCTATAGGCTCTTCTCCAATGCCTCTTCTTCTTCCTCTACTAGAGGATTCCAACGAGCTTCCTCTTTGAAAGACCTAGAGCTTGCTAAATTCGCCTCCATTGCCGAAACCTGGCCAGCCTTTTTATTTCTCTTTTTTTTTTTTTTAATTCTCTATTTGGTTGGTGAGGGAAAAAAAAGGGAAAGTGAAAGAAATTACAACTTGAAATTTTAAATTAACTTGTGTTATGAATAGGTGGGATTCTAAAAGACCATTTAAGCCATTGCATGTGAGGAATCCTATAAGACTTGCTTTCATTTGAACCCGACCCGTTACCATTCCTACCCAAAACTCATTCCTTGTTTTTTGTTTTGGTCGGTCATCAAGCTTCAAACATGGCTTCTAAGCTTGTCAAGCATAGCCATCTCCAAGCCCTAAGCTCCTCCATCTCCATCAACAACCACATTCGCTCTCCTCACTTCTCAAACCCTAACCCTAACTAAGCTCCCCTTAGCTATAGGCTTTTCTCCAATGCCTCTTCTTCTTCTTCTACTGGAGGATTCCAATGAGCTTCCTCTTTGAAAGACCTAGAACTCGCTGAATTTGCCTCCATTGCCGAAACCTGGTCAGCCTTTTTATTTCCTCAATTTTTTTTAATCCTTTATTCGGTTGGTGAGGGAAAAAAAGGGAAAAATGAAAGAAATTACAACTTGAAATTTTAAATTAACTTGTGTTATGAATAGGTGGGATTCTGAAGGGCCATTTAAGCATTGCATGTGATGAATCCTATAAGACTTGCTTTCATTCGAACCCAACCTGTTGCCATTCCTACCAAAAACTCATTCCTTGTTATTTGTTTTGGTCGGTCATCAAGCTTCAAACATGGCTTCTAAGCTCGTCAAGCATAGCCATCTCCGAGCCCTAAGCTCCTCCATCTCCATCAACAACCACATTCGCTCTCCTCACTTCTCAAACCCTAACCCTAACTGAGCTCCCCTCAGTTATAGGCTTTCCTCCAATGCCTCTTCTTCTTCTTCTACTGGAGGATTCCAACGAGCTTCCTCTTTGAAAGACCTAGAGCTCGCTGAATTTGCCTCCATTGCCGAAACCTGGTCAGCCTTTTTATTTCCTCATTTTTTTTTTTTTTAATCCTCTATTCGGTTGGTAAGGGAAAAATGAAAGAAATTACAACTTGAAATTTTAAATTAACTTGTGTTATGAATAGGTGGGATTTTGAAGGGCCATTTAAGCCATTGCACGTGATGAATCCTACAAGACTTGCTTTCATTCGAACCCAACCTGTTGCCATTCCTACCAAAAACTCATTCCTTGTTATTTGTTTTGGTCGGTCATCAAGCTTCAAACATGGCTTCTAAGCTCGTCAAGCATAGCCATCTCCGAGCCCTAAGCTCCTCCATCTCCATTAACAACCACATTCGCTCTCCTCACTTCTTTAACCCTAACCCTAACCTTAACTGAGCTCCCCTCAGCTATAGGCTCTTCTCCAATACCTATTCTTCTTCCTCTACTGGAGGATTCCAACGAGCTTCCTCTTTCAAAGACCTAGAACTCACTAAATTCACCTCCATTGCCGAAACCTGGTCAGCCTTTTTATTTCCTCATTTTTTTAATCCTTTATTTGATTGGTGAAGGAAAAAAATGGAAAATGAAAGAAATTACAACTTGAAATTTTAAATTAACTTGTGTTATAAATAGGTGGGATTCTGAAGGGCCATTTAAGCCATTGCATGTGATGAATCCTACAAGACTTGCTTTCATTTGAATCCGACCTGCTACGATTCCTACCCAAAACTCATTCCTTGTTGTTTGTTTTGGTCAGTCATCAAGCTTCAAACATGGCTTCTAAGCTCGTCAAGCATAGCCATCAACAACCACATTCGCTCTCCTCACTTCTCTAACCCTAACCCTATCCGAGCTCCCCTCAGCTATAGGCTCTTCTCCAATGCCTCTTCTTCTTCCTCTACTGGAGGATTCCAACGAGCTTCCTCTTTGAAAGACCTCGAGCTCGCTAAATTCCCCTCCATTACCAAAACCTGGTCAGCCTTTTTTATTTCCTCATTTTTTTAATCCTCTATTTGGTTGGTGAGGGAAAAAAAAAAGGGAAAATGAAAGAAATTACAACTTGAAATTTTAAATTAACTTGTGTTATGAATAGGTGGGATTCTAAAGGGCCATTTAAGCCATTGCATGTGATGAATCCTACAAGACTTGCTTTCATTCGAACCCAACCTGTTGCTATTCCTACCCAAAACTCATTCCTTGTTGTTTGTTTTAGTCTGTCATCAAGCTTCAAACATGGCTTCTAAGCTCGTCAGGCATAGCCATCTCCGAGCCCTAAGCTCCTCCATCTCCATTAACAACCACATTCATTCTCCTCACTTCTCTAACCATAACCCTAACCAAGCTCCCCTCAGCTATAGGCTATTCTCCAATGCCTTTTCTTCTTCTTCTACTGGAGGATTCCAACAAGCTTCCTCTTTGAAAGACCTCGAGCGCGATAAATTCACCTCTATTGCCGAAACCTGGTTGGCCTTTTTATTTCCTCTTTTTTTTTTTTAATCCTTTATTTGGTTGGTGAGGGAAAAAAAAGGGAAAATGAAAGAAATTACAACTTGAAATTTTAAATTAACTTGTGTGATGAATAGGTGGGATTCTGAAGGGCCATTTAAGCCATTGCATGTGATGAATCCTACAAGACTTGCTTTCATTTGAACCCAACCCGTTGCCATTCCTACCCAAAACTCATTCCTTGTTGTTTGTTTTGGTCGGTCATCAAGCTTCAAACATGGCTTCTAAGCTCGTCAAGCATAGCCATCTCTGAGCCCTAAGCTCCTCCATCTTCATCAAAAAACCACATTCGCTCTCCTCACTTCTCTAACCCTAACCCTAACCGAGCTCCCCTCAGCTATAACCTCTTCTCCAATGCCTCTTCTTCTTCCTCTACTGGAGGAGTCCAATGAGCTTTCTCTTTGAAAGACCTCAAGCTCGCTAAATTCGCCTCTATTGCCGAAACCTAGTTAGCCTTTTTATTTCCTCATATTTTTTTTTTTTTTTAATCCTCTATTTGGTTGGTGAGGGAAAAAAAAGGGAAAATGAAAGAAATTGCAACTTGAAATTTTAAATTAACTTGTGTTATGAATAGGTGGGATTCTGAAGGGCTATTTAAGCCATTGCATATGATGAATCTTACAAGACTTGCTTTCATTCGAATTCGACCCGTTGCCATTCCTACCCAAAACTCATTCCTTGTTGTTTGTTTTGGTCGGTCATCAAGCTTCAAACATGGCTTCTAAGCTCGTTAGGCATAGCCATCACCGAGCCCTAAGCTCCTCCATCTCCATTAACAACCACATTCACTGTCCTCACTTCTCTAACCCTAACCCTAACCGAACTCCCCTCAGCTATAGGCTCTTCTCCAATGCCTCTTCTTCTTCCTCTACTGGAGGATTCCAACTAACTTCCTCTTTGAAAGACCTCGAGCTCGCTAAATTCGCCTCCATTGCCGAAACCTAGTCAGCCTTTTTATTTCCTCATTTTTCTTTTTTTTTTAATCCTCTATTTGGTTGGTGAGGGAAAAAAAATGGAAAATGAAAGAAATTGCAACTTGAAATTTTAAATTAACTTGTGTTATGAATAGGTGGGATTCTGAAGGGCTATTTAAGCCATTGCATATGATGAATCTTACAAGACTTGCTTTCATTCGAATTCGACCCGTTGCCATTCCTACCCAAAACTCATTCCTTGTTATTTGTTTTGGTCAGTCATCAAGCTTCAAACATGGCTTCTAAGCTCGTCAAGCATAGCCATCAACAACCACATTCGCTCTCCTCACTTCTCTAACCCTAACCCTATCCGAGCTCCCCTCAGCTATAGGCTCTTCTCCAATGCCTCTTCTTCTTCCTCTACTGGAGGATTCCAACGAGCTTCCTCTTTGAAAGGCCTCGAGCTCGCTAAATTCGCCTCCATTGCCGAAACCTGGTCAGCCTTTTTATTTCCTCATTTTTTTTTTTTTAATCCTCTATTTGGTTGGTGAGGGAAAAAAAAAAGGGAAAATGAAAGAAATTACAACTTGAAATTTTAAATTAACTTGTGTTATGAATAGGTGGGATTCTAAAGGGCCATTTAAGCCATTGCATGTGATGAATCCTACAAGACTTGCTTTCATTCGCTCCACTCTTTGTCAACATTTAAGGTTAATTTTTCTGCTTTACATTACATTTATTTTGTATAGAATTTTTTTACTCCACCAAGTTTCTATTGGAAATATAAATTATTGGTTTTATATTGGGTTTTGTAGTTCATCGGGTACTCTTAGAGGTAGAGGAAGACTTAAAATCTAGGATGCACGGACACAGTATGGTACAATATGGCGACATGAGCAATTTTTAAAAAATTATAACATGATAAAATAGATAGGACACCTTTGCTTCATGGCTACGACACTCCAAATGAAGTATTGGTGCATCTAGCTTAAAATAACACTAGTAGAAATAATATAAAAGGAACATGTTTATTATGGAGGATGTAGAAAGTATGTTTTTGACAGAATAGAATGGTGGAGATATATGTAGTCGACTCTGATTAGTCTGTTGAGGATTTATTGCCGACACTAAAAGTTTTGGGACTCAGGTTTTGTTGTTGTAGTAGTTTATTGGGTATTCCTTGCCTCTCTATTCTCATATTTATGTAGGCTTAATGGATTAGGTTCATCAAGTACTTGTCTTGAATTGCCAATTGTATGATTGCTTATTAAGCTGCAATTTAAATTTGGGTATGCAATGTGGTTACCCTGAAAATTGTTGTTTAAATGGTGATTGATGTGGGAGTTAAATTTATCTTATAAGTAAGGGGCAGAGGGTTTTAAATATGTAGAGAACATATGCCATTGGGCTTTCAATAATTTACAATTTTAGTTATTGGAAACCTGGAGATACTGCATTAGTTCAATCAGCTCTTATTGTCTTTCTCTCTTCATCATGTCTTTGTTCTTTTCTAGCCCTTTTTTCACCCCTTCTTTTCGCAATGTCTCACCTTCTTTTAATTGGACTAGGGTTTCTGAGAGAGGAATTTAGTTAATTCTTTTTTCTGTTTTAATTTTCCTATTATATCTCTATGTGTCCTACATTTGGATAAGAATATAGCGACCCTTGTTAGGACTGTATATGACTAGACTAGATAAAGTAAATGACCCTTATTAGGACATTTATAAAAAACCAGACCATAGAATCTGACGCTGATAGTTGTCATTTTAGTTTCATCTAGCGTGTAAATTGCACTTATCTATGAGTATGCACTTAACACTTTCACTGCAGCCTATAATAAAAGCTTGTCCAACTTTTCATAAGTATTAAGATATTCATGCTAGGGCTTTCATTGGAAATATGCTGTCCTCCACAGCTCTCTCTTTTATTGTTATGCGTGTATGTAATGGTACAACAACAATTTCACTTCCCCCTCCCCCACAAATAAATTCTGATTAGTTTTCCTTGTTTCAGTAAGGATCCTAACAGTGCTAGGCCTTTTGAAGGGCTTAAAATAGTTGATGTTGGTTGTGGCGGTGGAACTCTCTCAGAGGTATTCTTACAATATTTTGAATGCTAACATGTCTATTTTGGTTGCACATCCTTGGTCTGTTGAACTTGAAGGTTAATTTTAGTAATTTGCATTGAAAAAGCAAATTTAGGTCAATAGTTCAATTGTCAAATTGCAATTTTATCAAAGTTTAATTGTGATTTTTAACATTGTGTTTTCAAAAGGCATATTTTAAAATTGCTATTTATTTTTATGAAAAAAAAAAACACACATTTTTCAAATATCTAGTCTATTAGTACTTGCTTTAGTCTTTAATTGAACTAATTTGTAACCCCATGCATATGCATAGATACACTTAAAAATATACAACAAGATACATAATATAATTATTATATATATAATTTAAATACTATTGATAGTCATTTTTATATTTTGTTAACTCATTAAAAAATTTTGTAAGGATATTATTAGGTATAAAATGTAAATTGTCCATGTTTATTTATTTATTATTGTGAAGCATTTTTTTTTTTTTTTAACAATTCATTTATTCTAGACTCTTTGATTTTTGTACTTAATAATTCATTTGAATGAATATTTATAACGTGATTTCACATTTGATTCTAAAATTAAGAAATAAAACTCTTTAAGAATAAATATTTATGACACATGGCGCAAAATTGAAACTCTAATTTGAAATTCTCATTTGAGTTTCTCTTAGCTTTACCTATTATTATATATATAAATTTGTTGAATTTATGTAATTCATTTTGTACATACATATACGCACTAAAATAATGTCTAAATGCTTTATTGAATATAATTAATGTCATGGTTAAGAAAATCACTTGTATTTGCAAGATTAATCTTCTAAGCGAATTCATATTAACTTGAATAATCTTCTTTCAGATCTTAGGATATAAGAAAATGTCTCATATTTTCATCTTAATGATTAGGATCAAATAAGAAGATATAAGAAGAGTATATTTACAAATAGGTTCTTGTGTACCTTTTAGCCATGATTTCCCAACCAAAAAAGATAAAAATAGTGGAGCATTGCATCTATTTAATCTTGATTGGTTTAAAGAATACAAAAATTGGTTGGAACATATTTTGTTTATATTGTTATTTATTTAAATAAGATGTTGATAATTGAATAGGAGATTAGTAGAAATCGGTTATGCATATTGAAAAAGATGTAATTAATAACATTGATAATGAAACTATTACACAATGATTTCAAAATATGAAAACTGTTGAATGAAAAATTTTATACTTTATGTATTTACGTGTTTTTTTTTTTTTTTTTGCGATGTCAATATATTCATATTTTATTTTTATTAATTTAAAAAAAAAATTTAAGTTCAAGTTTTACTTTTATTAATTTTTTTTTTTAAATTTAAGTTTAAGTTTTATTTTTATTATTATTTTTTAAAAGTTTAAGTTTCTCAATGAACACCATGAAAAAAATTGATAGTGCCGCCACTGCTCATAATAAAAGTTGCATTATCTCTAGCATTATTCATGATAAAATAATGGCCCGTATAAAAATCAATATTTGCCGTAAATGTGTTGGATCTACCCATCATTATTTGTATGAACAAGTACAAAAATTTCATCCAATCCCCCCACCAAAACCAAAACAAAAAACCAAAAAAGAAGAGAACAAACTAGGAAAATTATAATGGTATATTCTTATCTATTGGCAGTTTTTTGTACCAAAAGCAATGAAATTTACGCTAGTATCATCAGATAGAGACCATCTTCCAGTCAAGGGGTTGTAAACAAATCCAGCCATTTCCCTGACCTGCAAAAAGCCAACCAGACAGCAAACAAGCTTTACTAAAATGTGCAGAGGTTAGTAACGCTAAAACATGAGGCACATATTCATGAAACATCATGAACATATTTTACTCACAGTGATATTGGCACGTTGAAGGATCAGGACTAGTTCTTCAGGAGTGAGAAAACTTGACCATTCATGTGTACCTTTAGGAAGCTGTAAAATATTAAGTTTATCAAAATGGTGCCAATAGGTGCGAAATCCAGAATTTAAATAAAAATAACTTGATCAGTTAACTAAGGTATTAAACCAATGTATATTGAAAGCGTTTGACTGTACTAACAATTTCATAAGGTAACCACAGTTCCAAGGTAACCCAAGAAGCATCTCAAACTTTTACAGATAGTCTACGTGAAATGTTTCTGCTGCATTAGAAAAACATGCTTCATAGTTTTCTTAGCCTTATTTTTGAAAAACCAAATTACATGAAATTCATGATAATCTGATAGTGGACTATCAATTCTAGCTAAAAATTATCTACTTTTCTGTTTGCAAGTGGAGTTCACCTCCAGATTTGACTAATTGAAATTGTATTAATTGTTGCTGTGAAGGAAATGAAAATGGAACAATCTAAATTCCATGGGCATTGTAACATTCCTTAATAGTATGGATCAATTCTAACTTAATCTAGATCAAACTGAAAAGTGGATGACCTCAGCAGACCCATAGATGAGAACGCTTTGTATGAAAATATTCAAATCTTTAGAAGAAAAGATTCATTTCATTGAATCATCCACATTACGCTCATATGTATCGAGTTCTTGTCATCTAGAATACACTTAAAAATATCAACGTGAACCAACTTGTTAAAAACAAAACCTCAACTGTTTAAGGAAAACAAACTTGTTGCCAAGTATAAAGAACCAGTTTACCACTATGGCATGTATCCTGTAGTATGATTTAAGGATAACACCTATTTCTGAAATAGATAATCAACATATATAGAGATCAAGGTGGATCTCAAATAGACACAAGTAAATTTCAAAGCATGTCACCAAGTTTCAAAATAAGGCATATCCAGCAGTGCAAGAGGTGCTACATAGATGATCAAGAAGCTATATTAAGCTGTAGAATGATGGAAATAACTATACCCAATGGAGGAGGTACTCTGCTGCAACAATGGCAGTTGCATATGATCTCATAGAACGGTTAATTGTTGAAATTATAGTAGCTCCATCAGGAACAGTTAATGCTGCCAGAGACTTGCAGAATTCAGCAGGATTTGCTACGTGCTCAATTACCTAGTAAAATTCCAATTGCAAACAAATTGGATATGGTCAAAAATAGGTAACACATAACTTAAAAACAGTTTGAATACACTCTAGAGAAGCATGAAGAAAAGTGTACTGAGAAAAACCCAAAGTTTTGGGAACACCATTATATTTATACCTTTGTTAAACCTTTCCATAAATCATCACAAATATACCTTCAATTTCAATTTCATAGGTGGATACTCATATAATCTTTAGCGGAAATCTAAATTTATCTTGCGTAATTTATGTTTAACTGTCTTGTATTTACAGAGGACTTCCAAACTCAAGGGATCCAATTTGATAATGCAGGAGCATTGAATCATGTTACAAGGCTATATGTATCAAGTACTATCAACTATTTAGTATCATGGAGTATCTCAAAATGTAGCATATATAGTCTTTGAAGAGTTGCCAATGAGCTATAGCTTAACTGGCACTTCTTCCTCCCATAATAATGAGATAGTGGATGAGGCCTTGGGATCAAGACCCATTAGGTGTGTGAGTAACTTACCAATCAAGGGGTTGAAGAGTCTTTTTCCAGAAACTTTTCCATCCAATGGTAAAATTTCAGATTTGCGTTCTTACTTTCTTGAATCCCAGAAATCCTATTGCATGGTCCAAAAAAAAGAAAAAAAGAGATAGATCTTAAATCCTCTTGCTATTTGTTTACAGTATTCTTTTGCTTTATTCTTTGATCACCTTTAATAACTTGAATCCTAGCATAATAGTCTTTCAAAAGGTCTTGAGAGAAGACTTAACAGCAAAAAATTTCTTATGAGAGGACTTTGCCATCTAATATTAAAATCTCATTTTTGCATTTTTAAATCTCTTGAACCCAGCAACTCATGAATTTTGAGTTTCAAGTTTCAACTTCAATACTCTTGTATGCTCATCATGATAAGTAAATGAAGGGAAGAAGTCCAAGATTATATGCAAAACCAGAAACAAATGGATATCAACCAATCATTTGGCCATATCATAACTATAGCAGGGCAAATATATGGTAGAAGTATACATAATATGCAATATCACTTAAACGTTTCAAAAAGAAGCAAATGTGCTAGGTAAAACGAACTTGATTTTAGATCCAACATAAAATAAGACAGACAAATACATAGGGTATCTGTAATCAGTATGAATAACGAACTACATAATAATATTTATACATACAAGCATGTGTACATATATACGAAAGAATGAGAGAGAGAAAGAGAGAGCATACTTCTAGAGCAATCACAGCATCAAACTTCCTGTCTTCCTCTACTAGCTTTTCTGTCCAAAAATCAATTCAGAAAAACTTTATACCAGATTGCAATAATATGACACAACAAAACAATGTCAATTATGTTACTTAGTCTATGTCACATAGCCACTTAGTCCCACTTGAAAAGGGATGTAACCATCCATTGTAAAAGATGTCACAGCTTACAACAGAGAAGCAATGCAATTTGAATGCTCCATGGGAATGACATTACCATAAAGCCTGTCCTACAGTGGTAGTAAACAAGATTGGCACATACCAGCTGTTGTGCAACAGTACTCAATAGTTGAAGTCACTGGATCCAAATCCTGCGTGTTAACAAATTTCCATGTTAAAGTCTATACAATCTAGAAGAACAAAACAAATGTAATCCTTGAAAACCCAAATTGCAATTTATTAAGATTTTTCTCATAGATGAACGATACATTTTAACCAAGTTCTTAAGATCTCCAAAAGTTATTTCCGTTAGCAATTAGCAATCCAAGAATTAATCAGGAAATTATTGGAAATAATTCAGAAATACTTTATCATAATATATTTTGCTCAGAAGAATTCAAGAATATACAACAAGAAAAAAGAAGCAAAGAGAGAGAGAGGGTAGCACCAAAAGATAGTTCCGAACGTTATAGAATAATCATTCAAGATATTCTCAATCCACTAAAAAAATTTCATACACCATTTAAAATACCCAAAAAAAAAAAAAAAAAAAAGTCCATAAGCTTCAAGAAAATATAGATTTAGAATCTGGGATGACAAGCTGACCTCAATTAGTTGGGAATTAAGGGTTAAAAAAATTGAAAAAATCTTTACTAGTCATCTTTGGCCCACATAAGTACAAAACAATACAGTGGATTATAAGAGATTGTTGCAAAAATTGGAAACCATGTTTACATTATCAAATAATTTCAGAATTTGTGCATATTGCGATGTCAAAAAAATACCGTACACAAATATTTCCAAAAAAGAAAAGTCCTGGAATAAACCTCTGGTAACTTGCCACTCTGGCAGCTAAAATGAAAAAGGTAGCCTCTCCTAAAAAATTCACAATTTAGCTAAATACTTAATATCTAACTCTACCGTAACTACCTCCCACAGGCCCCCAGAACTATTCTCTTTCTCTCTCTCTGATCAATTATGAAATGCCAACGCATCAGTGAGTGATTTGGTGCTTTCCAAATTCATGTCCACCTATGGGCATGAAAGTCAGCTAACATTTGGCGATTTGGGTGGAAGATTTAAAGGGAAAAAGATCCAAAACAAATCTGAACAAAGTCCTAACATAAGAGAATGCTAAAGAGCTATCCCCATAGAGGAAACGCTAATATTCAATGATTTGATACTTTTCAAATCCAATTCCAATCTAAGATATCACATTTTACATCAGAGAATGACCATACAGCATGAATGCGCGCAATCTTGATATTTTTCTCCACAGCATCAACTCCTGTTACAGTAGCTCCCATTCGAGCTAATGGCTGAACAAGCAAGAGAAGAGAGTAAATATGAGATGAATACTACATCTAATTTTAATATATATATAGCAGAAATCTAACGCCACTGTATACAAACGCAAGTAATGTAAGGCAGCATAATATGCATCGACTAGTACAATTACATTTGCATTCCAATTGTGTCTACTTTCTGATTGCAGTGGTGAATACATCCACATATAGGTTGCACGGAAACATGATGGCATATGATTGAAGGACAACATGATGGCCTAGGTATAGAGTGCATGGAAAAGAAAGATTCTTCAAGCCAATTTCAAGTACTAGGTATTTTGAAGCTTTGTTATAGGGAGTAGAGTGTAAAATTCCAACTTGGACTCTCGGAGACCTGACACTTGACTGCTAACACTCACACACATTCATATTCTTCTATCTCTCTCTTTTTTCTTTTTCATTTTCTTTTTTTTTTTGTTAGGGGGGGGGGGTGGGGAGGCTAATTATGAAATATAGGAATAGATCTTAAAAAAACTTTAGGGCCTCGACAGATGGTTATTTTAAATAGACCTTATCCATAATTTCTTCTGAGATGATACTGGTAGCTAACAAGGATGTGCAACCAAATAGACATGTTAGCATTCAAAATATTGTAAGAATACCTCTGAGAGAATTCCACCGCCACAACCAACATCAACTATTTTAAGCCCTTCAAAAGGCCTAGCACTGTTAGGATCCTTACTGAAACAAGGGAAACTAATCAGAATTTATTTGTGGGGGAGGTGGAAGTGAAATTGTTGTTGTAGCATTACATACACGCATAACAATAAAAGAGAGAGCTGTGGAGGACAGCATATTTCCAATGAAAGCCCTAGCATGAATATCTTAATACTTATAAAAAGCTAAAGGACAATCTTTTATTATAGGCTGCAGTGAAAGTGCATACTCATAGATAAGTGCAATTTACACGCTAGATGAAACTAAAATGACAACTATCAGCGACAGATTCTATGGTCTGGTTTTTTATAAATGTCCTAATAAGGGTCATTTACTTTATCTAGTCTAGTCATATACAGTCCTAACAAGGGTCGCTATATTCTTATCCAAATGTAGGACACATAGAGATATAATAGGAAAATTAAAACAGAAAAAAGAATTAACTAAATTCCTCTCTCAGAAACCCTAGTCCAATTTTGTTTTTTGATAAGTAGAAACCCTAGTCCAATTAAAAGAAGGTGAGACATTGCGAAAAGAAGGGGTGAAAAAAGGGCTAGAAAAGAACAAAGACATGATGAAGAGAGAAAGACAATAAGAGCTGATTGAACTAATGCAGTATCTCCAGGTTTCCAATAACTAAAATTGTAAATTATTGAAAGCCCAATGGCATATGTTCTCTACATATTTAAAACCCTCTGCCCCTTACTTATAAGATAAATTTAACTCCCACATCAGTCACCATTTAAACAACAATTTGCAGGGTAACCACATTGTATACCCAAATTTAAACTGCAGCTTAATAAGCAATCATACATCTAGCAAGACAAGTACTTGATAAACCTAATCCATTAAGCCTGCCTAAATATGAGAATAGAGAGGCGAGGAATACCCAATGAACTACAACAACAACAAAACCTTAGTCCCAAAACTTTTAGTGTCGGCAATAAATCCTCAACAGACTAATCAGGGTCGACTACATATATCTCCACCATTCTATTCTATCAAATATCATACTTCCTACAACCTCCTTAATAAATATGTTCCTTTTATATCACTTTGACTAGTGTTATTTTAAGCTAGATGCACCAACACTTCATTTGGAGTGCCGTAGCCATGAAGTAACGGTGTCCTATCTATTTTATCATGTTATAATTTTTCAAAAATTGCCCGTGTCGCCATATTGTACCATACTGTGTCCGTGCATCCTAGATTTTAAGTCTTCCTCTACCTCTAAAAGTACCCAATGAACTACAAAACCCAATATAAAACCAATAATTTATATTTCCAACAGAAACTTGGTGGAGTAAAAAAATTATATACATAATACATCTAATGTAAAGCAGAAAAATTTACTCGAAATGTCGACAAAGAGTGGAGCGAATGAAAGCAAGTCTTGTAGGATTCATCACATGCAATGGCTTAAATGGCCCTTCAAAATCCCACCTATTCATAACACCGAAGCTAAGTTAATTCAAAATTTCAAGTTGAAATTTCTTTCATTTTCCTCTTCTTCTTTTTTTTTTTCTCACCAACCAAGCAGAGGATTAAAAAAAAAAAGGAAATAAAAAGGCTGACCAGGTTTCGGCAATGGAGGCAAATTTAGCGAGCTCGAGGTCTTTCAAAGAGGAAGCTCGTTGGAATCCTCCAGTAGAGGAAGAAGAAAAGGCATTGGAGAAGAGCCTATAGCTGAAGCTGAGGGGAGCTCGGTTAGGGTTAGAGAAGTGAGGAGAGCGAATGTGGTTGTTGATGGAGATGGAGGAGCTTAGGGCTCGGAGATGGCTATACCTGACGAGCTTAGAAGCCATGTTTGAATGAAGCTTGATGACCGACCAAAACAAACAAACAAGCTTGAAATCAATAGAATAATATAAAGATTTTATTTATTTATTTACAATTTTGACTGCTGTACACATATCAAGATCAAAACGATAAAAAATTGTCCTCACAAAACTACAAAACGAACATCTCCAACTTCTGAAAAAGCATATGTACCTCAGTTGATAAATATGAATCCAGAACACTATCTTCTCAACCACTATCCATGACATCAATCAGCAACAATCTAAGATTATGATATGTATTTCCCAGAAAGCACACACCAATAAGAGGGTGTTACCGAATATTAAACAAGACAAGAGATAAAATGGAAGTTTCAATAAGAGGGTGTTTACTGAGTGAACCAGAATTTATAGTCCCCTTGAAAACCAAAGCCTACAAGCAGTCACAGGCCAAGTATCAGAATGGATTAAAACAAACAGAAAACTATCCCTATAATTCTTCTTCAAGATAGCAAAAAGAAGAAGCTTATCACCAAATCAAACCCTGCCGCGGACACAAATTTTCTTGTAATTGACATTTTTAACATGAACTCAGAATAGCAGTAGTAGTTGCGATGGAAGATAAATCGCAAGTATAGTTCTGAAAGGAAAACTCTCTTCCACAAGAGGAATAATACACAATAAAGCAATAAATCAATACCGTCACCCTCTGCAATTACTCAAAAAAATGATGGCCAGCTTCTTGAAACCCAGGTTAACCCTAGAAAATCAGAGCAAATAAAACCAGAGCGATCACCAACGAATTCAGACCAAGGTATACAAGATAAATCCATATAATTCTGAAGTTCCTGTAATTTCTTGAAACAAAACCTAGAAAATCGCCAAGGTATTGAAAGAAATACCTAATTCGCAAGTATTAACATAAATCCAGGTAACCCTGACAGCTTAAAAACAGAGCGATAACTGATATTGCTCAATCACTGGTTCAACAGGTGAGAGAGAGAGAGAGAGAGAGAAGAGAGATTTGTGCTATTGCTCAATCACTGGATCTATTACGTGTCAAAATAATGAGCTTTGGATCAAATATACGGTTGAGATTTGTGCTATTGCAACCCGTGCAATACCCTAGGTATTATTGCACGGGATCCCAATCCCTTTCTTTTATATTCACTTGCGTAAAGTCCAAGCACCCCAACAAGGACTCGGTTAAGTTACCGTTAATTTAATTTAAAAATAAATTTTAAAGTGTTTAAATTATATTAGCACAGCATTCTTAATTTAATTTAAAGTTCATCAAAAAAGCATTCTTAATTTAAAAATGGTCAAATTCTTCCTCTCTTTTTTGCTATTTTGCATCGTTGACAGTCATAGTCCCGAATCCTTTTTGCTTCTCATTTTCTTACTATATATTATCTGCAATATGGCCTTTCTACCACTTATCTTGGTTGCCTTGCCTAGGTGGATGTTGGGCCCAACTGAGGATCTGAGGTTCTACGTTGATTAAGAAGTGGTTTGGCCATCATGGTATTTATCCCCGTTGCTTGGGCTGATATTCTAGTTGGGTTCAGTGTTTATATTTATTATAATTAGGCCCAAGGCTCGTTTTGCATTCGCCCCACAGGTAGTTTTTTTTTTTTTTTTTTTAATAGAATGTGAGATAGTTTTTATTTATTTATTGGAACATATGGTAGTTTTATTTTTCTATAAAACAAGTGGTAGTTTTTATATATATATAGAAGCATGGGGTAGTGGGAACTGGGATTTTTTTTTTTTTTTTTTGGGTGATAAATTGGGTAGGAACTTTGTATCTATCTATTATCTAGTGGGGAGTTTTTAGCCAGTAGATTTTTTGTTTTTAATTTTTGTCTATTTACGGTTTAAATCTCATTTTTTATGTTTTAGGAATAAAGATAATTGAATTAAATTATGGATATTTTTGGAAATTAAAAGGGCAACAACTAACTTTTCGAATCCTCTTAATATATAAAAATATTATGTTTTAATATAATATAAAACATGCTCACTGTTAGTACTAAGGGTGTTTACCAAACCGCACAAATCGCAAAAATAGCATCAAAATTGCCCACAAAATGGCATAACCATACCGCACCACAAGTAACAGTGCACCGCAACACACCAGACATTCTCTATATATTAATATATTTATTTTTTTAATATTAAATATATTATTAATTGTTTAATAACTCTAGTTTTCAAAAATAATAATAATAATAATAACTCTAGCAAGTGTTGATTAGAAAAGTCAACCCAAAATAAAGAAAAACTAGCTTAATAGTTTAAAACTTGGCCCAAAACAAATGAAAAAATCAATTTTGGGCTGGATAGGAAAAGCCCAAAATTTGAAAAATATATTGACTTCAAACCGTTCAAACCGCATTTTATACACTGTACCACACATGTGACCGCAAAAATAAGGTACGGTGCGGTTATGGTTTTAGCTAAACTCTAAACTACATCGCATCGTATATGTGATCGCAAAAATGAGGTGCGGGTGCAATTATGGATTTGGCTAAATCGCACTGCAAAATGCGGTGCTAAAAATGGCCAAAAACCGCACTTCACCACACTGCGAACACTCCTACCCACTACAGATCTTATTCCAAATAACTCAATAATATATATATATATATATTACACTAGTTATTAACATAGTTAATTTATTTTAGATAAAAGTATAAATTTTTCAAGGGACTCATATAATTTTGATATTATTTAAAAAATATTATATCTTTTATTTACATTAGTTTAAATAATATTAATAAAATATTATGATTATCTACATATATATAATTTTTAATTAATCTATGCATGCTATGGACATATTATTAATAAACAAGTAAAATTAGTGAATTCCAACCACGTAGTATCTCGTCCTCCTTTTAGTACTTTCTCAAAAGAAATTGTTAAAGGTTTATTTTAAATGAATTATAAAATGAGTAATGCTATTTCTATTAGCTTACTTGTTTATAAATTTTTTTTTTATTACAAAAATATCGAATGTATACCACCAATGAGATAATATGTCCAAGACTGGGCAATGGCAAAACCCATGATTATTTCATGCAATTAACTTTCAATTGTGCATTAGGTACATTAGGTTCCAATGTTTTCATTTGAGATGCACTTTTATTGTAGATTTCCCAACTAAGAGGAGCTCTTAAGAGAATTAGCATCAGGTGTGTCAAATGCTAAATTTTTAGCGTTTGGCACGCTAGACACCAAAAATTGACTTTCATGAGGTGTCAAATGCCAAATAGAATTGGCATTTGCTACATTACAGTTCTAAAAGTAGAACTGTATGGTAAAAATGCTAAGATACAATCATATTATTTTATTATACTTTTCTCTCTCCTTAATATCTCTTTCCCTGTCTGTTGCCTCCTCTAAGTCTCACCTTCTCTCACTCTCTTCCTCAGCCACACCGCCAACCTCAGCCGTGCCACTTAATCACCATATCATCAATCTCACCCTCTTCTTCAACCATACGCCACCAATGTCACCCCCACACCACCGATCTCACCCTTTTCCTCAGCTACAAGCCGCCGATCTCACTCTCTTCCTTAGCCACACTAACGATCTCTATAATTCGAAGCTTCAGATCTCTCCCAATCAGTGGTTGTGGTGGTAGTTTTTTTAGATTGATTTTGATGGGTTGTGGTGGGTTACGGTGGTTGTAGGCTGATTTTGGTGGTTATGGATACAACATCAGGTGGTGGTTGGGTTGATTTTAGGTTATGGGTACAGTGGTTGATGATGGTTGGTTGATTTTGGGTTTTCGGTTACGATGGTCAATGGTTGATTTTGGGTGGCGGTGGTGGTGGGATTTCGATCTGGTGAGCGTGTTGTTAGTAGTGGTGGTGGCGGCTATCGTGGGTTGTGGGTTTTGTTATTGTATAAGTTTTTTTTAGGTTATTTTAATTTGTTGCATATATTATTTTAATTAGCTTGTAACCTCATGTATATGCATAGATACACTTATGATCCGTTTGGATTGAGGGGGAGGGAAGGGGAGTAGAGTAGAGTAGATTTAACTTAAAATTAGCTTATTTTTAGCCAACTCTACTTTACTCCCCTCCACTCCCCCTCCACCAAACAGGTCGTTAAAGATATACAAAAAGATGGATAGTATAATTCCTATGTATATAATTTAAATAGGGATAATTACAGATTACCCACTTGTGGTTTAGCCCGAATTTAACTTACCCACCCGTGGTTTCATTATTGACACTTTACCCACCTGTGCTTAACTCCATTTCTACTCCGTAACCCACCTCCTTTTCAGACGTTACTCTAACACATTTTTTTTATCAAAAACAAAACCCAAAACAGATCAAACACTCCTCTCTCCCAAAACACACTCCCATCCACATGAGGTAGATCTACTAATTTGCTTGAAAATCATGAGTACATACAATATGAACATCTTAACATATCAATAATTATGATAAAGTCAAGAACATTTGAACTGAAAGATGTACCACAAAATCAGCAACTTGCGCAACAACAAAAAGGAAAAAAGAAGTCACTAGCCATCGTGAAAGATGGGTTAATGCTCTCAGCATTGAGATTTTTTTTTTTTTTTTTTGTGGGTTTGTTGTTTTCCTTTGAAACCTGGGGTTCTTCAAAAAGACCTAGGGCTTGTTGACAAAAACTATGGTTAAGGAAAAGAAAATTGCAGATCTTAATTCTTAAAGCTGGGTTTATAAACTAAAAAAACCCACTTTCTAAATCTTCAAGCTAAAAAAAGAAAGTTGGAAATTGGAAACTAAGCTTTCAAAACATCCAAAACACGTTTCAGATTCCAAACTTTTCCCAGAAACAAATCAAAAAATAAGAAAAATTGGAACTAAGATGTTAACTCTTCCATTCTACTCTTTAATTTGGTTGCCAAAAGAAATTGGTAGGAAAATGAAAGGAACAAAAGAAAAAAAAAAAAAAAACTTGAAAGTGAGTTTTTAACCACAAAGAAGAAAGATTATTTCTTTATTAAAACAACCTAGTTCAAAGATTTTAAAACTGGGTTTTTCCATTGATTTTCTCAGGGCTTTTGAGCAAACAAACAAAGGAAAAAAAAATTTTAAAGGAAAATTTGAGAATCCAGAAAACGTACTTGGTTTATGTGAATTGCACTGGCTGATTCCCCAGACATGGCTTCTCTGATTGTACGAGAGAGAGAGAGAGAGAGAGAGAGAGAGAGAGGGTCTGAGAAGAATGAGAAGGACAAAAGATTATGTATAAATGAATCCAAGAGGCAAAAGGAATATATAGATGGTAGCCCTGGGATTTTTTTTGTTGTTTTGCAGGCTGGCTTTCACGATGAAGGTGATTATGGTGGTCTTCTTGTGTTCTGGGTTTGAAATTTTTTTAATTTGAGCCATGTTTTAAGAGATGCAAATTCCTGGGTTTAAAATAGCCCATTTTGATCTTGTTTTCTTTTGCTTTTTTGGTTTTTCTTGTTTTGGAATGAGAGAGACAGAAAATGAGAGTAAAAGAACTTATTTACCCCTCTTTTTTAACAGAGGTGGGTAACAAAGATTAAATGGAAGTAACCTCAGGTGGGTAAAGTGTCAAAAACGAAACCACAGGTGGGTAAGTTAAATTTGGGTTAAACCACAAGTGGGTAATCTGTAATTATCCCATTTAAATACTATTGATAGTCATTCTTATATTTTGTTAATTCTTTAAAAAGTTTTGTAAGAATCTTATATTTAAGAATCTTATATTTTGTTAACTTCTTAAAAAGTCTTGTAAGAATATTATAAGGTATAAAATGTAAACTATCTATATTTATTTATTTATTACTTCTTAATTTTTGTTATTGTTAAGCACTTTTTTCTTTTACGATTCATTTATTCTAGACTCTTTGGTTTTTGTATTCAATAACTCACTTAGATGAATATTTATGATGTGGTCCCACATTTGATTATAAAATTAGGAAATAAAATTCTCTCTAAAAATAAGTAATTTAGGATACATGGCGCAAAAATTGGACTCTAATTTGAAATTCTAATTGGAATTTCTCTAAACTTTGCCTATTAATAATTAATATATATATATATATATATATGTATGTATGTATGTATGTATGTTGTATGGAATAATAGAATACCCGACGTAGGTGAATTGTAAAATGATATGTTAAAATAGATAAAGTAACTTTTTGATGTGTGAAAAAATATATATATTTTTTAGAACAACTGATGTTGATGCTCTAATAGAGGGAAGGTACCATGCGTAAAGGGAATAACCATTACCTCGCATTAATTACCCTCACTTACCAACAATTTCTTAGTATTAAATACTAAATGATCAATCTAAGTAGAGCAACCTATTGCAGGCCTATTTCCTCCCTCCTCCCAAATGAGCTATAAAAGTGAGTGGAGAGACAGTTGATGGAACTAAAGCCTACTACCACATCCCCATTCTTGGAGAGATAAACTTAAGCAAGTATAAATACCCACCCAATACCCACAAGAAAAAGCAACAAAAATAGAGAGAGAAGAAAGGATTAATAAAAGGGGAAAATATTAACGGCTGCCCAAAGCAAACGTTATTTGTTAGGAAACATTTGCTCCTCTTAATACTGTAACTGTGAACTCTAAAGAAGAAAACAAATTGAAACCTAAAACAATTTAGGCCTCAAGTGTGTTTTCTTGAAGAACTTGAAATTGAAACCTAAAACAAATTTAGGCCTCGGAGCGTGTTCTTGAAAAACTTGATATCCCAAATATGAAGGGAAAGAGCATGTAAAGTTGAGAAGCAAATAAATTATGCATTCTAATGTAAACAGCTAATGATATTCTTGTCAGGAAATAACAAAATGAAGCAACCAAGCAAAAGCAAAAACACACCAAACCAGCAGCAAGCTATAACTACATTTCAAAGACTGCCAAAATGCAATGTTATCAATAGTTAACAATTACATTCAATATTTCTACAACGATTTTCTCGTCAACTACTCGGTAATTTTACAAATAAAGATCATAGTGGTGGCCAATTAGCTCAAATAGTTGCTCAGAAGCCATAAAAACTTATAACGCACTGAGATTTGGTTTGAAGGAAGCTCTCCATTACCAAATTTAGCTCCTGTAAATTGATAAAGAACAGGAAAAAAGATTAAAAATTTTCCAAATAATGTGAATACGGACAGAGTGAACTAATAATGCAAACCTAAAAGAAAAAACAATTGGTTGGATTTGTTGCTCATACAAAATCTTGATGATGGTTTCGGCATGGAAAATTGTTTTGGACCTATAATTAGGCCATATACTAATGAATTACTAGCACTAGTAATTTAGTATTCTCTTGAGAACTTTGCAAACACTGTCAAAAGAGAAACAAAGCAAGTGACTTTAGGATATAATTTAAAATAATCATAATGGGACAAAACCTTTCTACCATACCTCCATTTGTGGATTGATGAAGGGTGCTTGCCAATGGTAGTATAGCAGAATGCCAGCATAGTTTCACATTAAACGTCCCAAGTCTCAAGCGCTGCAAGTTCATCATTGTGTTGTTCAATCAAATTAGCAAAATGCAAAAACGTCATTTGTCTTTCTTGGATATTTATTAAAAAAAAAAAAAACCAATCTTAAAATTTGTAGATAGTAACGTTTTCTTTCTACATCAAATCAAAAGTGACAAATAAGAAGTACAGTAAGGAATAGTTACATAAGTAGTCATCTTTGGTCATGGTCCTCCATCAATTGCCTTGGAAGCAACAACAACTTCTCAATTTATGTCTTCAGCATCCGCTTCAATAACGTTTTTTTTGCTATGTACCTTCAACAACGTAGGCATCACATCCCCTGCCCTGGGCTCCAATGTCAAAAAAGTTTTGCCTAAGGTCAAATGTAGCCATAGCATAACTTGCAACATACATTAGAATAACTTGCAATTTGGAGAGCAGCCTGGTGCATTTCTCAATTTGACAAATCACTTTCAAGACTGCACAACATGCATATAAAATAGCTTAACATCACTTCAAAAGTTTCTAACAAATAATTTCACAAATATCTCCTATGCATTTCCAAAATCAGCATTAAAATAAAATATATTTATATATCTAATGTGTATAGATCACTGTTAAGATTATACACACTCCAAGGTTAAACTAAAATCATGCAATTCAAAGCTAGTTGGGGAATAACATGTGATCCTTTATGTTTGTTATGCAGAGGAAGCTTTGAGAGTAGAGATCACCTTTTTTTTAAGTGCCTCCTTTCTAAAATACTTCGGAGGAAAATTAGGAAATGCTATTATCAAGATAGGCTTGATGGAGACTGGCATAATCTCACCAATTGTGCTGCAACAAATTGAAAAGGTAAAAGGTTGAGTGTTGACTGCTACAGATTGGGTTTTAATGCGTGTATATACCACATATGGGCACATAGAAATGCTATAAAGCATTTGGGAACTGTTAAATAGAGGATTAATTGCTGGTCTTATAAGGAAACAGGTGAAGGCAAGGATTGAAAGTAAAGAACCTTATTGCCTTTCAATGTTAATTTGGACTATATAAGTAATTATGAGTATTTCTTTTGGGATTGCAATAAATTTGAATGTGATTAAGTTCCTCAACAAAGGCT
The DNA here is from genome assembly GCA_019022515.1 of Quercus aquifolioides. NCBI lineage: Eukaryota > Viridiplantae > Streptophyta > Magnoliopsida > Fagales > Fagaceae > Quercus > Quercus aquifolioides. The sequence goes on along the minus strand of CM032332.1, from coordinate 43,729,077 downwards.
ATGATCATAGTCAACCAGATGATTGGTTTATATCAGATGACAAGTGCTCACCTTGGTGTACTTTGTGACAAGATTTTCAAAAAGCCTTATCAGAGGTCTGAAAGTCAAATTCAAACGAAGAGAAACAAAATTATATGGTCAAACGTCAAATTGCATAGTTCTACCTCTTTATAACTTCATAAATCCCATAACAAATTTGTGTCCTTACTCCTTAGGAAGAACAAAACACAACATGGAGTTCAGTAAGAAGCATTTCATGTTAATTTCTTTCTGCATCATTCTTTCTTCTCTTGGAATTGAGGCTAGCAAGGAGCCACCAAGAACTGGCAAACACTTTTGTGCTAATTCATGGTACAAGCTTGTGAAACTACTAAAATCTTCCGGTCACAATGTCACTGCACTCGACTTAACTGCTTCTGGGATCAACCCAGTGCAAGCAAATGATCTCCAATCAAGTTCTGACTATTTCAAGCCCTTGACGGAATCACCTCTGATGCTGCTTGTGCTCTAGATGGCTTGGTCTGTGCGTTCCAAGATCTCTCCCAAGGTGTCTTGGTGTGTTGAAATGCCTTAGGAAGCCTTCTATTTATAGGAGTTTAAGGGTGGGTGAGCGACACGTGGCGGAGTCTTATTGGTGACACATGTCACAGCCTGATTGGTCCACTTATGTCATCGCTTACATGCGCTGGATTGCTTATGTCATTGCCTATATGTGCTGGACTGATTATGTCATCGCTTACACGTGCGGGGCTGCTTATGTCATCGCTTACACGTGCTAGACTGCCTACGTCATCGCTTACATGCGCTAATGTGTGATTAGTTTTTGCATGTATTTTATGCCTCTATTTCAATGACACATGGCAAATTTCTGTTGGTTTCTGAGTAGTGATAGCAAAACCTAGCAGTAGTACGTGGCGGTTTGTAATTGGCTGTATTTTGTGGACTTTATAGTATGATGTGTCAGCTTGTAATAGGTCGGGAATTTTCTCTCTCTGCAAGTGGATTGTTACACAGTGTAATTAGTTAGAAGTTAGTTAGGGAAATTCCTAATTTCCCGCTTCTTTGCTTACTCTGTTTTGTGTATATAAAGCAAGTAGATATTTATGTATTTTGTATCTTTCTCATAATCAATCAATTAGAATCTTTCAATCAGAGTTCTCTCTCTCCCCAAGTTTCTTTGAAGGTCTGGTAGTTTCTAGAAACTCCTTTTCTTTACAGAATCTTTGATTTTTTTTTTAACCCTATTTCTCCTTAAAAAATGGATTAATTAATGTAATTGAGTTACAGACTCTCTTGGCATCTTCTAACGGTTCAATGTTTGATCGAATTCAAGCAGCCCCACTTGCATGCTATGACTTTCAAAATCTGTTCTCAAATATCAAAGTTCAAATTTGCATACATTTTTTATTGAGAAAACGTGGGCCCATTAAAATATAGAATCGGTGATCATTGTCAGAACCTATCCGTTTATAAATCAATGATGATCTGTGTTCTGGATAACTACACAAAGAAATTAAAGAATATTCAATGATCATTTGAACTTGTCAAAGCTGTTTGAGAAGTGTTGTTTTGTGACAAGTTTTTCAAAATTCTTCTCGAAGATCTCAAAGTCAAATTCAAACAAAGGGAAAAGAAAATTATATGGTCAAATTGCATGTTTATATAGAGGGAAAACTAGCCCGCTGGAAAGTTCATGAATCATGATCAAAACCTACCTCTTTATAACTACTGCATAAAAGCCATGACAATTTGTGTCCATAGGAAGAGCAAAACATAATATGGAGCTGAGCAAGAAGTATTTCGTGCTAATTTCTTTCTTTATCATTCTTTCATCTCTTGGAATTGAGTCTACTAAGGAGGAGCCACCAAGAACTGGCAAGCACTTTGTGCTAATTCATGGAGCATGCCTTGGAGCTTGGTCTTGGTACAAGCTTGAGACACTGCTAAAATCTTCAGGGCACAATGTCACTGCACTAGACTTAGGCGCTTCTGGAATCAACCCACTGCAGGTAAATGATCTCCAATCAAGTTCTGACTATTTCAAGCCTTTGAGGGACTTCATGGAAGCTCTTCCTTTTCATGAAAGAGTAATCCTTGTTGGTCATAGCTATGGTGGGTATGCAATTTCTCAAGCCATGGAATATTTTCCAAGTAAGATTTCTGTAGCTGTTTTTGCCACTGCCTTCATGCCTGGGCCGACCCTCAACTATTCCACCCTCAATCAAATGGTACTCCTTGCAACTTTTTTTCAAATGATTTTTTTTTAACGATAAAGTTCAATATAATATAATTAGATCAAATAGAAGTAAGGGTAACCCTATTACACTTGCAATTTCTCTCCAACAAAATTCATTACCCTTTAAAATACCATTGAGATTCAGGCCCAAGTCGGCATATTAACCACAAGATTTGAACTGTTGTGCAATGTCCATACCCAAATATGAGCTCTTGTTGAAGCTATAGCTGGGCCAAAAATATTTTAGGATGGCAAAAGATTGTTCTAGGCTCCTGGCTTTACTATAATCTCGACCTGCCCATCATAAAAAATAAAATAAAAATAAAATCTAAACCTACCATTAAGAAAATATCTCATCATATAATTATTATATATATTTCTATGAAATTGGCTAATTATTAATATTTACCTGTCCGATTCTGAAAGAAAGAAAAAAAAAAAAAACTATTTACCTATACAAATTTCATGATTAGAAATTCATAGTTGTTAGTGATCAACTCTATTAAATTTTTTGAATACTCGATTGAATTTTCTTCGTAAAAAAAAAAAAAAAAAAAAAAAAAACCCTCTATTAAATTGGTGATATCAAATATGTGATCCTTAGAAATAAGTTTTCACTTCACTCCTGTAACATCAAACCCACTCTTTGAGTTTTGAGTCTTTTGACACTGATTTATCTTATTATTACAGAGAGTGAGCCAACAAGGCCCTCGGCTTGACAATCACTTTACATATGACCAAGGCCCAAACAACCCTCCAACTACTTTCATCTCCGGGCCCTTGTACTCAGCATCAGAAGTGTTCCCACTTAGTCCAATTGAGGTAAGAAATGCATTTTCTTTTCCAAAACTTCTTTTTGAAACTAACATGTCAACCTTCTGATCATGTTCAAACAAGTGCTCTAACATTTTATGTTGCAATTTGTTGTAGGATTTGACACTGGCTACCTTGTTGTTGAGACCATTACGTTTGTTTAGTAATGAAGACCTGTCAAAGCAGCTAATGTTGTCTACTAAGAAGTATGGGTCAGTTAAAAGGGTTTTCATTATAGCTGAAAAAGATAAGGTGATAAAGAGAGATTTTCAATTGTGGATGATTGAGAGAAATCTACCCAATGATGTGGTGGAGATCAAAGGATCAGATCACATGGTCATGATGTCTAAGACAATAGAGCTTTGGTCTCATCTCCAAGGCATTGCTGAGAAATATTCTTAATCCACTTTCAATGCATGGGACATTGATTCAATAGCAATGTATTATAATCAGAGAGAGAGAGAGAATTATGAGAAAAACTTAGATAGTCCCGGAGCACTGGTGGGGCCCACCCACTTTGTGAGAGCCCGGAGCACTGCTCCGGGACTACCTAAGTTTTACCTAAGAATTATAATTTATAAGCCATAGCTTGTAGTAAATAAGCCATTGGTATTATGGCACAACGCTCTCTATGAAAATGATATTGTTTTAATAATAATAAAATTTGTATCTCTAACCTTCTACAATATAAGGAAAATTGATTGAATCATATTTATTCATTGAATTGCTTATTTGCGTGTACAAAGTAGTACTCTAATGAATTCTAAAGGTTATTGGTGCCAATAGATAATACTACCTCCTACTAGCTTACTTTGATATCTTGAAATGATTAATTTGCAAGTTGTCATCATTGAATTTTTGGACATTACTTCGCATTTTAATATTTATAAACTCAACCCAGTTGTATGCTCTATATTTAGTAGGATTTGCTCATTTGTCAGCTCTTCCAAGGGCTTAATCATGGTGGAGAGTGCTAGTAGGAAAAAAAAAAGGAATAGAGAACTATTCCCTCTCTAAGTTCACTATCACCCTGTGCTCCACACTCTCATACTTCTCATTGCTCCAAACCTAAACAATTTCCATTCCCAAAGTGAAATTGGACAGTAATAAAAGCCTTCAAACACATACAAGCTCCAATATAGGGATAGTATCAATTCTAATTGGACTAGTAATTATATCAACATGTTCCCAGAATCTACGTTACCACCAACAACCAATTCAAATTCTTGAGAAGTGATTCCTAGTAGTTTGGATGCTTGATAATTTAACTGTTCTTATGTTTGGTTTGATTAGGAATTTAATAAGATTCACAGGAATATGAAATTATTATGTTTGGTTTATTCTTAAGAATCTTATAGTAATTATTTATTTTTCTCAAATTATTATTACATTTGTAAATACAATATTGTAAGGACCAGATTTGAGTTCCTAGCCCAAAAGGTGGATGGACTTAGGTCTAAAAAGCCCAAAACAATGAATTTGTAGAGAGTGAGTTGGAAAACTGGGCTTTAACGAGTAGAACGACAAGAATAATGGATTCAGGTGACAAGAATAGGAAAATAAACTGATTTAAGCTGAAGAAAAGCATCCTCAGCAAAGTCCGAGGAGATCAGTTCTTATATATTTCTCTCAAGTTTGATTACAAAGTCAGTTCTTGATGGCTACAGTGTTTTACTCTTCGTTTCTCGATCCCCTTTCCCATGGAGGTTCTCTTCCATTATATAGCTCTCTTTAGACAATCTTGGCCCTCCACTTGTTGATCATCGAAGCTACTACTTGAGTGCTTGTCCCATCGGACACCCTTTCAGGCCCTCTGTGTATTAGGGCAGCCAATGTAGCACTGTTCAGGGGTCTTCTCCACATTAATGCAGCTAGAAAGTTAGCTGAAGAGCATTCAATGCGGTGATAGCAGCCTTTTTCTTAGATATTTTAAGACTCCCCCATGTCGTATGTTTCTGTAAGGCTTATCCGTATCAACAGAATTTCCTGGAATGTTCCCCTGGGCGGCAGACCACCCCTTCAGACCTCAGCTTTGGTTAGTCGAGGAGGCATTCATCCTCAGACCATCCTCATAGGCTCTTGTGACCACAACCAAATTCTTCATTTATTAACACGGACTCCCCTGACAATATTTACTCCTCCTCGGACGACTCTACGCTCTGGATTGGGCCCTGGGCCTAATATACGCATAGATAATGAGCTCCTAGGCCCAATATCACTACAATAGCCCATTGAGATTCTTCTTTCTGGCTCCTTGAGAAGAATAGAGGATTTCGACGTCACCCTAATTACCCCGTACCCATCACACATCAACTATGATTGTATAGGTGTCTTTTTAACTACCCAAGGCCCTCTCCTGGCACTTTGGCATACGAGACGCGCTCTCATTAAACTCTTACGGCTCCATGTCCCTCACGTTCTATGATGCGATGAAGATCCAATGGTTGAGGATTTCATTGGAATCCGGGCTGGAATTTTCCCGCTGGTAACTTTCCCTTTAATATAAATACCACTCAAATCAATTACTCATCTTACTTAAGAATCCATTTCACCTTAGCACACATACACTGAACTTGCAAACCTTCCCAACTCACTCGTGCCCTTACAAGTACCAAAAGCCTGTCCGAGAATACTCTTCTTCTTTCTGTAAGTCTTCATAAACTCTTTTCACTTTATTTTTCCACACACTTTTCTTTTCTATGTGTCCTTTCCTCCTTGGCTCTTCTTCCTTCTCATTATCTTCTTAGTACATCCAATTCTCTCTTAGGAATGGGTAGATTCAAAAGTTTGGTAGACTCCGAGGAGTGAATAGAGAGCTTTAGAGATCTGTATAGGATCCCATCAGGGGTGTATATTAGGTACTGTAAGGAGGGAGAGTGGCATGAAAAAAGGCAAGAGGGAGAAGTGGTGATCCCAATGATTGCCTTTATAAAAGGTGGGATGAGGATTCTCATGGGCACCATAACTAGTGACTACCTTAGGGCTCATAGTGTTTGTTTTTAGACCCCTTAAACACAAACATATTAACCTAGTTATTTAGCCAAGTGATTAATTTAGGTAAATTATTCAGATCTAGGTTAACACAGATAAATCATATCATTGAAACAGTGCGGAAAATAAATAACACAACAATATGATAACCTAGGAAAACCAAACTGGTAAAAAACCTGGGGAGGATTTAACTTAGTTATCCTCAAGGTAAAACAAATCCACTATGAAAGAATTGAAGTTTACACAATAGCGACTTAGACCATTAACATCCTATTGCTATCTCGAGTAGGAAACTTATTACCATGACCACGCGATAGCTTCGAGTCCACGAACTACTTCTTTCTTGGATTCACAGCAAGTACAAGCACTCCCGCCTGTGTATCTTTAAGCTCTTGAAACTGCAACTGAATTAATCACTAAGCTCTCGACATCAATCTCGAGATTGGAAGCCCTAAGTGTGTATGAAGGCAAAAACCTCTAGATCTCACAGGAAATTCACACACACAGCATAAAGAGCAACCTCAAAACGTGGCTAGGGTTTTTCCTTTTATACTTAAGGTAAAACATAAAACCCTGCACATCAAACGGGCTTGCGCTGAGTTGAAAAATTCTGCAGAAAAACAATCTGCACGAGCTTCGATCAATTGAGTCTAATTTTTGATCGATTGAGCCAGGCAGATTTACACTATAAATCCTGCAGTACACTCGATTCCAACTTTACACTTAAACATACTTTGAGCAAGTCTAAAACAAAACTAAACATTTTGATCATGGTTTGCTAACATGACAAATTGAAATTCTTATACATTTAAACCTAAAGTCTTAGAACCCAACACATAGGTTGGCTCCCACCCAATGTGCCCCAAACATGTTCAAAATCTTAGGGAGCATAGATGCCCTTAATAAAAAGATGGGCTTAGGGTTGACCCATCACGACGTCAACTGGATTTACAACCTTCACCACCTAAAGGGGCAGGGATACTACCTAAAATCTAGGTACCTTGAGGTTAGGCTTATCCAGTGCCTCCCCGATTCCAACAAGGGCCTAAACAAGGAATTCTTGATTATGTCCGGGGAGTGGCATGACGGCCTCCTCTGCCTGACAAGAGAGGGGACACCAGGTGGGGTCTTAGGTCTAGGTGATATTTTTGTATCTAAGTTTTCCTTTAATTGGCGCTATTTCTTGCTGACGATATCTTTTGTTTTTTCTTAATGGTTTTGCAGACAAGAACGCTACCATTCCCAACTTTAGCTTTGTAAACTAGTAAAGCTTAGACAAGATCTTGAAGGCCGAAGTGTTTTTCCACACAGACAGCCAACTGAGGGTGGCCCATCTGATCTTGGACTACACTCCCATATCCAAGACCTTCCAAGCGCCGAAGTGAGTTATAAAAGCCAAGGACTCGTGTTTGCAATGAATCAGCGTTGCTGTTCTGGGTTTCCTTATCACCGACGCTATCCTAGAAGGCACCCTCACTACTGATTCTATCCCAAAGGGCGTACCCAAGGTAGCACCACCATTGTAACACACTGCCGAGGAAGAGGCAAACCTGTCTCAGCCCACAGTTAAGAAAAAGGAAGAGTTTGTTGAAGTTTCTAGTTCCGAAGACTCCGAGGACAACTTTAAAATTTTCAACCAACCTTCATCTCCTAAAATCCTACTTGGTGACCTCGGCCAACCCTTTCTTGGGCAAATAAGCCAAGTTCAAGAAGACTCCTCCTCACCAGAAGACATGGGGATAAAATGGAAGCAGAGGACTAGTCTCTTGGAGGTAATGGAGTCTTCAATGAGAAGCAAGGCATCCGAGAAAACCACCCCGCCCAGCTTCCTCCCCCTCCACCCACTCAACCCCCTTGACCTAATTCTGCTGATCACAAGAGGAAAAGGGACCACAAGGGCCAAGAAGCAGCAGAATGGGGGAAGGGCCCCTTACCCAGAGAGGCCAAGGTACAGAGAGGAGCCAGACAGGCCAGGCTAGGATCAACTCCAGTAGACAAGAAAGTTAAAGCTCAAACTGAGGCACCTACTTGGACTCCAACAATGGCACTTGACAGAGCCCCTCTCCCTATTGATGCCTTGATTAGGAATTTCCAGCAAGGGAGGGCTGGCTACAAAGTTGATGCAGTGGAGCAGGCCTTATTGCTACCCGAAGACATGGCTGACCTAAGGTCATTGAGGAAGCATGAGGTCTTTCTAAGTTTAAAAAGAGACCTTGTTATGGTAAGCATACTACCTACTTATACATTTCTTTGATCATAGTAGTAATTTGTTCTTCTTTTCTTTTTCTTTTTCTTTTTTAACTGTACTTACACTTTGTGCGTTAACTGATAACTTATTCTCTCTCTTTTCTCTTTTGAAATAAGCCTTCTAGGCCACCCATGTAGTTGAGGAGATAGTCATCAGCTCTCACAGGATGATGAAGGATGAGGAAGGTCGGTGCAATGCTGCCGTGAAAGCCTTCAAGCTAGCAGAGAAGAAATCTCAATAACTTAACGCTAAGCTACTCGAGGTAAATTAGAATAAAAAGAGTGCCGAGGCTGCCCTAGACGTGGCGGAGAGGCAGGCAGAGGCTCAGCGCAAGCTGCTCCGCCAAGCTGAGGATGACCTTGCTGTTGTCAGAGGCTAAATCAAGGTCTTAACCAAAAAGCTGGAGGAGGCCGAGAAGGCCAAAGAGCAAGCCGAGCAGGAGGGTTACAATGTGGGGGTGGCTGAGACTAAAAAAGCCCTTAAGGCTGAAGTCATGCCTGTGTGCAGGTTCTATTGCTCCCAAGTGTGGAACGAGGCGGTCAACCAAGCTGGGGTTGAGGCCTCCTCTGCCCTTAGGAGAGCAGAGAGCGTGTACTACCCCCCAGCCATACGCGCCTCAGGCTCCTCGAGCTCTAAGGCCGACCCAGCCTCCTCGAAGGCAGATGAAAGTCCAACCAGCCTCTCCAAAGCTCCTCCTGCAGCCAACACCTTTCCCAAGGAAGCAGAGTAGGCCGAGGACATTACAAAGCAAGGAGATATCAATAAAGAAGTAGTCCAAGGTGCTACCCTACCTCCAGTTGCCCCCAAAGATCCTTCAAAGGAAAAAGAGGCCTCTCAAAGCATGGAGCTTGTGCTGGCGACCCTTCCCATACATTCAAAGGAGGATCCCAAAGGCAAGACCCAAGTGTCCACCATGGCAGCATCTACTCAGCCTCCTAAGAATCCAAAAGATAAACTTATAATAAAAATGAAGCCCTAGGTTGTTGTTGTTGTTGTTTTTTTTTTCCTAAGCTTTGTAATCATGTCAATCTTTTGTAATCTACTTGCCTTTTTCAAAGGCCCAATATTAATGAAAATTGCAAGTCTTTCCCTTATGATTTTGATGTTAATACTAATCCAAACTTAACCTTTGTTTGATTCAACACTTGAGAAAAAATGTGATAGCGAGGTATACCTTGAATTACTGATTTGCATAAGTGGCAACATAATTCTCACATATCACATGATCAATAGCAAAACATGTCAAACTTACCAAGTCCTCCATCTCGGCAAAGTATGACTTTAACTTCAAGAACATACACAGTAATGTAGCATACATACAGGTTTAAACTTACGCTGTCCCCTATTCATTAGTAAGTTTAAAGGACCAGAGGGATAATCAATTCTCAAATAAATACAGGTATTCCTACAAATGCTTTAAGTGATGCTCATGAGCATCCATTTGAGCCTTAAATATGTAGTCTAAAAAGTCTGAAATAGCTAAGGCTTTGCCTTGACACTTGGCAAAATGATAGGAAGTATTAATTTACCCAAAGTATGTGGTCCAAGGAGCCAAACATAGCTGAGGTTTTGTTTAATACTTAAATAGATGTCAAGGAGTATTAATTTACCCAAAGCATATGGTCCAAAGAGCCAAGCATAGCTAAGGTTTTGTTTAATACTGGAATAGATGTCAGTGGGTATTAATTTACCCAAAGCATGTGGTCTGAGGAGCCAGACATAGCTAAGGTTCTGTTTAATACTTTGATAAATGATTTACTATATCAATTTACCCAAGGTATGTGGTCCAAGGAGCCAGGCATGACCAAGGTTCTGTTTGATACTTAGAAAAATGATAGGATGTATTAATTTACCTAAAGTATATGGTCCGAGGAACCAGGCATTGTTGGAAAATCTGGTTTTGCATCTCATACAAAACACACAACGGAAGCAACAAACACAAATCCACTTCATTCATGAGAGATAACATGTAACCTTGAATTACAGAACAAATAATAGAAAACATACCTTGGTGCAATGAAAATCAAAACAAAAAAAAACTTGAGAATACCTTTAATCTTCATCACAATTCCACATGGTGCCCAAGATGTGTGGTCTCTCAATCAGTCTTTTTGTACATAGATTCTCAAAGAAAAATCCTTCTTCTTCTCCTTGCAGAGAAAAACTGGTTTCTTTTCTTTTTCATTATTCGTACGTACTAACTACTTTGGTAGTTACTTTATTTAATAACACTTATTAAATAAAAAATTGATTATCTAATTGGGTTAGCCTTTTGGGCCTACCCAAATGGGCTTTAGTTTGTGGCTTAAGATGGGACCAAAGAGAACAAATAAGACTCTAACTCCAATGGGCCTTGGGCTTTTCTGTTAACTCTTGACAAGTCCAAAGTTACCATTAATTATATTCAATACCACTATAAGAATATAATTGCACTCTAGGCCTTATTAATAAATTATATCCCAAGACTTTATTATACATGCAACCCCTTCATAAAAATATTCGTAGTAATACAAAGTCATGAATATAGACTGCCACTTTGAAGATTACTACATCTTAATCCTTGAGTACCCGGTTTAATCCTTTATGTTATTCATCATATATTTATGAAATTCGATTCCATAAATATATACTTTAGTAACTCCTTATTAAAGTGGTTGGGCCCAACACTCTGAATAACCAAACCCATTAAACTTATCTCAAGGGAATATTTTATATCTTTGTTAAGAGATTATGAATTCCATCTTGAGAATATATGTTCCATCAACACTAAATGCGGCTGCCCAACATACTGAGGTTTTGACCGTGACTTATAGATCTCACTCCTGATATATCAAAGCAACCTGCATCTCATGATCAGGTCCATTATTCTCTCAGGATTTAGAGTTGATGTAAATAGAAGTCGTGAGATTTATTATTCATTTAACAGTCGTTAAGAGAATAATAAATCTCACAGCGGTCCAGTTCAATATGTCTTAACTCTTAAAACATATCAACGTGCCAACTAGAAGTCTCAATTTCCATGATCAAGACAAATCATCTTAGTTGATATGTTATAGTCTTCGTAGATGAAATGCCCAATTTCATCACCGACTACGAACTAAAATTCTGAGTTTACAAAGAACTTGTGATTTATATCTTTTGTGACTTTTCACATAAATCACATACTATGCATCTCATGGACTAAGATAATGTCCCATTAGTTCATAAATAGATAGTCTCATATAATTAAACAATTTAATTATTTATGACATGCCAATAAATTGGATTTTAGGGTATAAACCCCAGCAGACATAGTTAAGGTTCTGTTTAATACTTTGATAGATAATTTACTATATCAATTTACCCAAGTTATGTGGTTCGAGGAGCCAGGCATGACCAAAGTTTTGTTTGATACTTAGAAAAATGATAGGAAGTATTAATTTACCCAAAGCATGTGGTTTGAGGAACTAGGCATAGCTAAGGTTCTGTTTAATACTTTGATAGTCAACCCAAAATATCAATTTACCCAACGTATGTGGTTTGGGGAGCCAAGCATAACCAAGATTCAGTTTGATACTTAAGAAACATAATTTAGAATATCAATTTACCCAAGGTATGTGGTCCGAGGAGACCGGCATGACCGAGATTCTGTTTGATATTCAAACAAATGGTAGAAAATACGACACACAATATAATAAATCCAAACATGGTGAATAAATCTTTCATTAATAATAATACATTCTTAGGTTATTTACATTTCAGGGGCGTGGTATAGCATTTTCCTCTAGATCTTCAAGGTGATATGCACATATTCCAGCCACTGATGTGATACAATATGGTCCTTCCTAGTTGGACCCTAACTTTCCCTAGGCTGGGTTTTTTGCAGTACCCAAAACCTTCCTTAACACCAAGTCTCCAGGTGACAATGGTCTCAGCTTCACGTTGGCATCATACCCTTACTTGAGCTTGTGTTGATAATAGGCCAATTGGACCATAGCATTTTCTCTTCGTTCTTCAATTAGGTCTAAACTCTTCTCTAATGGCCCATCATTGCTGCTCTGGGTGAATGAACTCGTTCTTAGTGTGGGGAATCCAGTCTCCAAAGGAATAATTGTCTCGGCCCTTTAAGTCATTGAAAAGGGGGCCTCCCCTGTTGACCTACGTGAGGTGGTCTGATACGTCTAAAGGACGTGTGATAGCTCTTCCACCCATTTTCCCTTTGCATCATCCAGTCTTTTCTTGAGTCCACTCACTATGACCTTATTGCAGCCTCGACTTATCCATTCCCTTGTGGATAAGCCGGAGTGGAATACCTATTCGTAATTCTCAAGTCGCAGCAATACCTTCTGAAGGCTTTACTGTCAAACTGAAGTCCATTGTCTGAGATGAGTGTATGCGGGATCCCAAACTGAGTGACAATATTTTTTCAGACAAATCTTTTGGCATCCACGTCCCTGATATTGGCCAATGGTTCAGTTTCAACCTATTTGGTGAAGTAATCTGTGCTGACTTGTAGATATCTCTTATTTCCTACTGCTTTAGGGAAATGTTCAACAATATCCAAGCCCCATTAAGCAAAGGGCCAAGGGTTGGACAGAGGATTAAGGACCCCTCCAAGTTGGTGAATGTTTGGGGCAAATCTCTGGCATTGATCACACTTCTTCACGTACTCTTGTGCTTTCCTCTGCATGTTTGGCCACCAATATCCTTGAGTGAGGGCCCTGTGAGACAAAGATCTGTCCCCTGTGTGGCTTCCACAAATCCCTTCATGTAATTCTTCTAGGAGTAGCTCAACTGCTTCAGGGTGTATGTACATCAAATATGGTCCAGAAAAAGAGTGTTTATACAATTTTTGGTCCTCGGATAGCCAAAACCGAGGAGCCTTCCTCCGTACCTTGTCGGCCTTGGACTTATTCTCAGGCAAGACATCTTTCTTAAGGAATAGCACAATAGAGTCTATCTAGCTAGGACCCACTCTTATTTGATGAATATGAACCCCATCTCCCCCTACCTTAGTAGGTTTACACAAGTCTTCCACAAGGATCACCTGAGGTAAACTTTGTACCGAGGAGGTTACCAGCGTGGCCAGAGAGTCAGCATATGTATTTCTACTTCTAGGGATTTGTGACAAATTAAAAGACTCAAATCCAAACTGTAAGTGTCTAACCTGGTTCAAATACTCTTGCATTCTGAGATCTCTGGCTTCCAACTCTCCTTGAGCTTGGCCCACAACCAGCCTTGAATCAGAGAATATCTCCACTGCTTTTCCACCCAATTTGTGAACCATGATTATTCCTACCAGTAGAGCTTCATACTCAGCTTCATTATTTGTGGTCGAGAAGTCCAATATTAAGGATTTCTCAATTATAATCCTCTCGTGAGATATTAGAACTAGCCCCACTCCAGATCCTCTATGGTTTGCCGCATCATCAACGTATACCTTCCAGGACAAAGGTTCTTGTAAGGAGATTGCACCAACCGATTTTTCATCCATGTTCTGCTTCTCTACTCTCTCTTCTAATGGGGTTTTAGCAAACTCAGCCACCAGATCGGCTAGAACCTAACCTTTGACAAAGGTGCGAGGCATGTACTTGATATCAAAAGCCCCTAGGATCGTACCTCACTTTGCAATTCTCCCTATGTAATCAGCGTTCCAAAGTAGAGATCTGAGTGGGAGCCGGGTTAAGACAACAACTGTGTGTGATTGGACACTACAACAAAATGTATTTTTAGTGACGAAAATTAGTGAGGAAATATTTTTCGTCGCTAAAAATACAGCTTTAGTGATGAAATATGAATTTCGTCACTAATAATGAAAAAAATTATAACATTTAGTGACGAAAAATAAATTTCGTCACTATTGTGATCTGAAAAATGGGCGCCAGTGGAGGGAAACCTTGGCGCGAGTTTAATTAATCTATAGTGACGAAATATTTCGTCACTAAAAGTTGAAATTTTTAGTGACGAAATATTTCGTCACTGTAGGTATTGCTGTGGATAGTATTAGTGACGAAAATCCTTTCGTCACTATAAGGAAGAATTAGTGACGAAAAATATTCGTCACTAAAAATAATAATAGTTTTGCACTTATATGTTTTTAGTGACGAAATCACAATTCGTCACTAAAAGTATGATTTAGCGACGAAATATGAATTTCGTCTCTAAAAATCTTAATAAAGCCCAGCCTTTAGTGACGAAACTGAAATTTGTCACTAAAGACTTAAAAGCCATTTCAATCCCAGCTAAACCACAAACATTTCAACCAAAGCCATTTCGGTCAAGCCAAGAGCCAACAAAAAAAAAAAAAAAACAAGAGCCAACAGAAAAAACCCAAACTGATCAAGCCACCGTCGCCGATGAGCTCCCCACTGTCGCCGATGAGCTCAACCGACGCCGATTCAGCTTCCACCGTCGCCGATGAGCTCAACGGCGACGCTTCAGCTCGCCGATGCGCTCAACGGCGAAGCTTCAGCTCGCCGATGAGCTCAACGGTGACGCTTCAGCTCGCCGTTGGGCCAGTGACGACGCTTCAGATCACCGATTTAGCTTGCCGACGCTTCAGCTCGGCGATCGTTGGCGACGCTTCATCCTTCAGTTCACGACGCTTCACTTTCGGCGACGCTTCCGCTCTAACTGGTCTCTCTCTTTTGCTTTTTCATTTTTTTTTTGTTTTGTTTGATAATATTACCATGATGATGACACCTTTTTTTTTTTTTGTTAAATTATATTGTGTTTGGTTGCTGAGAAAGTATGAGAAAAGAAAAAAAAAAGTGGGTAATTCATTTATTATTATTATTATAATGTATTGTGGGTAATATATTTGCGGTTTGTTCATGACAGAAGGTTTATATAGGAAGTGGTGAGTTTTGCAGTCAAAAGTTGTTTGATCTTGTTCTTATTTATCGGTTTCATTTGATTTATAATAGTGGTTCAACCATAGCTTTGATAAGGCAACTTCATCTATTTGTTTTTTCTGTACTCTATTCCTGTTGTATGGAGGACTTAATTTTGATGCTTTGTTTGTACAAAATTGATTGAAGATAGTTTTGCATTTTTGTAGTTTTCTTCTAAGAGTTTATAATGGGTAAGGAAAAGGTTCACATCGACAT
The DNA here is from genome assembly GCA_019022515.1 of Quercus aquifolioides. NCBI lineage: Eukaryota > Viridiplantae > Streptophyta > Magnoliopsida > Fagales > Fagaceae > Quercus > Quercus aquifolioides. Next base: position 43,713,701 of record CM032332.1, on the reverse strand, counting down.
TGTGGTCATTGGCCATGTCGACTCTGGAAAGTCGACCACCAATGGAGAGCTATTGAAAGCTTTGGTTTTAATGGGTTTTGGGTGATATTTAATTTGTGAACCAGAGAGTGTGATTTGTGAAGCATTCAATGGTTTTGTTGGGAAACAAGCAGAGGGTTTAGAAGTTCTAGAAATGTGAACTGGGCATTGCATCTATCTATTTACTTGTTGATTTTTAGTTGGAAGTCCAATAAGAAATTTATCACTTAAAAATTAGATTGGCAATGCAAATATTACTATGCAATGACTATGTTATTAATGTTATAGCTTTGAGATCTTAGTTCCTACATTTCCTAACTATATGAACATTGTGCTGGGGGATACCATGTAAGATTATTCATGAGTCTTTTTTTTTCTTTTGTATGTGGGCTAAAGCTAACTAAAAGTTATCTTTCTTTTATCTCCAGCTCTCTCTCTTTTGTGGCTGAAGAAATTGTGAGGAACAAGGTGAAGAACACAAGTTAACTTTGAATTTTTTTAGAAAGTTGTAAACTTAGCTTGAGCAAAGTAAGTAAATTCTAGTTAAAAACTTATAAAATTCTATACTTGTGATGTTGGTTTGTGGTGGGTTGTTGTGTTGGAGCAAGCGGGTGGCTTGCATGGTGTTATAAGGTGGCTTAAATACATATTGGGAGTGTTTTTTATTTCTTGCAAATGTGAATGAGTATTTTTGATTAGATGTAATGAATATTATTTTATTTGATTTAAATATTTGTAAAACTTTATACTTGTGATGTTGGAAATTGGTTTTGTGGTGGGTTGTTGTGTTGGAGCGAGCGGGTGGCTTGCATGGTGTTATAAGGTGGCTTAAACTAATATTGGGAGTGTTTAAGTATTAATATAGACTTGTGCATTCATGAATGAGATAAAACTTTATCTAAGTAGCTTATAGACTTAGATGTTAGAATACATTATGCATGAGTTGTCCTTATTTTACTAAAGTAGCATTCATCTTGTAATTGTAGTCAAACATGGATAAAAGTTGTATGACAATGGGTAAGACACCCGTTGGCAAATTAAGCCATCCATATATTGAAGGGGTCAATGCCTTTATTAATTTTGCAAGAGCGGTTGTGGACTCGAGTGGTAATGCATTTATTAATTTTTTTTTTTTTTACATTTTTAAAAAAAAAATATTTTGCACTTGTTTTTTTGTGGTGTCTTCTACTGAGGTTTTGAAATTCTGGGTTTTTGATCTTCTTGAAGGCAAGAAGGAAGCTGAACAATAGCTAGAGAAGCAAGTTGCAAAAAAGCAGAAGGAGGATGAGGGTGTAGAGCAGGCTGTTGTGAAGCAGAAGGTTGATGTGAAGACACAAAAGAAGAAGAAAGTGGAAACCAGTAGCTCTAGTAGCTCAGAAGATGATTCTTCATCTGAGTCTGAGGAAGAGGTCAACTATGTGAATTTTATGTTTCAGTTATTGTTAATTGTTTATTTCCATGAATAGTCCGAAGTGATTACAGTATGATATGACATTATTAACAAATTTTGTGCTCATTTCATGCAATGTTTGGATTTATATTCTGTCTGTCTTATGTTGATTTATGTCTACTTTTGTGAACATGTATTAATTATTGAACATCATTTATTTATTTATTTTTGGGCTGGGTTTTATTGATGGCACCCTTGGTTACTAAATTTGCAATTTGTGCTTATCAGGTCAAAATAAACAAGAAGAAGCCTCCTGTGGAGGAGTCCAGTGATGATTCTTCAGATGTTGAGTCCAGTGATGATTCTGATGATGTGAGCAGTTTCTTTGACAATATCTATTTTTATTTTGTCTTATCATGCCACATCTACAACAACGCTTGATTAAGATGTCAACTTCTCTTGTCTTAGGAGCCTGCTTCAAAGAAACATGCAGGTGCTGCTAAAAATGGTACCCTTGGTGCACCTGCTAAAAATGGTACCCTTGATGATGATTTTGGGGTGGTTCAACTTCAAGTTAAAACACTTTTTGGTTAGTACTTTATTTACAACTTATACATTAGGAGTTGTGATTTTAATTTATTGGTGTGGTTACTCTTAATGCATTGTTAGAAATGTTTCTTATAACATAGTTAATGTTTTTACTTTACGATTTTAACGAAGTATTGTTTTTATATTTGTGCAGATTTCTTATTGATGGCTTTTAGGGGATTTACTTTTGGCATTACTTGAAGACATATGAGGACATCTTCCGTTAATTCTAAAATAGGGTTTAGGTAGAGTTATTGTATGTATTGCAAACAATTATTGTATGTAAGAAGTTTGAATTGGATACTTGTTTTATTTTTTACTTGTGGAATATATGGATCTTTTTTTTATAAATGTGTTATTCAAATGTGAGGTTTTAATAATGTAATGACAGGTTACATGTTAATATCAAAGCCATGAAAAAAATAAAAACAGAAAATAAGTTTTAGTGACGAATTTTTTCGTCACAAATATAGCAATAAAAAATTGATTTAGTGACGAAAATTTTGTCACTAAATATAGCAAAATTTTGTAAGAAATGGTTTTAGTGACGAAAATTTTCGTCACTATATGTGCCTGGATTTTCTTAAAAATAGTTTTAGTGACGAATTTTTTCGTCACTATATGTACCTGAATATAGTTTTAGTGACGAAATTATTCGTCACTAAATATGATTTAGTAAATTAAAGTGTTTTTAGTGACGAAATATTTTCATCACTGAATAGTGTTTTTAGTGAGGAAAACATTTAGTGACGAAACGTTTTCGTCACTAAAAGTTTTTTTAAAAAAATCAAATCGGACTTTTAGTGACGGGGCTACAGCGATGAAATGAGTTTCGTCACTAAAAGTTCAATTTCGTCACTAAAGGTCCTTAGTAACGAAAAACTGGACTTTTAGTGACGAATTTTTTCGTCACTAAAAATACATTTTGTTGTAATGGGAAGTAGTGGGGGAGTTTACGCGTAGCATGCACCACTGCCAAAATGGCCTTCTCCAGTGATAGGTAATGGACATCGGCCTCATACAATGACTTGCTCACATAATAAACCGACCTCGGTACACCACTATCAACCCGTACAAGTACCAGACTTATCGCATGGGAAGCCACAGTAATATAGGCAAACAAAACTTTATCTACCTCAAGTCTGGACATAATGGGTGGCCGAGAAAAATATTCCTTCAACAGATTGAAAGCCAAGACACACTCCTCAGTCCATTCAAATCCCTTCTACTTGTTCAATAATTGAAAGAAAAGTCTACATTTGTCTACTGATCGAGAGATGAATCGGTTTAGAGCAGCGATTATCTCTGTTAGCTTCTGGACTTTTTTGTGATTTCGAGGTGGTTGCAGATTATTGATTGCTTTGATCTGGTCAAGGTTAACTTCAATTTCACGGTGTGTAACCATGTACCCCAAGAACTTCCCTGATCCGACCCCAAAAGAACACTTAGAAGCATTTAGTCGCAGCTTATGCCTCCTCAAGATCTCAAAGATATTCCCAAGGTCGTTAACGAGCTCAGATTCCAACTTACTCTTGACCACAAGGTTGTCTATATAAATCTCAATGTTCTTCCCAAACTGTGGCTCAAACATCCTTGTCATCATCCTCTGATAGGTAGATCCCGCATTCTTCAGACCAAAGGGCATCACCTTGTAGTGGTAATTCCCAATGGGGGTGACAAAAGTTGTTTTCTCCTGATCATCCAAGGCTAAAGGTATTTTATGGTATCCTTGAAAGACATCCAAAAAGATTAACCAAGGATGGCCCACAGTTGCGTCCACTAGCTGATCAATCTGAGGCATGGAAAAGGGGTCCTTTGGACAGACTTTATTCAAGTTTGTGAAGTCTACACACACCCGCCACTTCCCAATCTTCTTCTTTACTAGCACTGTATTAGCCAATCATTCAGGGTAGAATACTTCTTTGATAGTCCTAGCATGCTTAAGCTTGTTCACCTCTTCCTTGACAACATTAGAATGCTCTTTAGAGGAGCGCCGAGGTGGTTGCTTTCTAGGGAAGGCAGCTGGGTTGACGTTCAAATGGTGACAGATGAATTTAGGATTTACCCCAGGAGCCTCATAGGTATTCCAAGTGAACACATCAATATTACTCCTAAGAAATGCCAATAGTTCTTCCTTTTCTTGAAGAGGCAACTGAGCTCCGACCTGAAAAAACTTCTCCGGATCATCGTCTATAGCAATTTCCTCCAACCTTTCACACTTTGCCTCTCTTTACACTGCATCCATAGGTAGGACCAAAATCCTTGATTGCTATGAGCCCCCCTCAGCAGAGGCCGAGGACTCCGCCGCAAGCTGATGCGTGATGGCAGCCACGAGACACTGCCTAGCCATGGATTGACTCCTCACAAGCTCCTTAATCTGGTCTCCTGATGGATACTTCACCTTCAAATGTAGAGTTGAAGAAATGGCCCCTAAGGCATGAAGCTAGGGTCTGGCCATAATCGCCATGTAGGGAGAGTATGCATCCACCACAATGAAGTCCACTTCAACCACCTCTGAACCTGCCTGCATGAGCAACCTAATCTGACTCCTTGGGATGACAACCTTCCCATCAAAACTCACCAAAGGTGAATCATATGCTGTCAGATCTCCAAGCTTTAAGTTCAACCCTCTGTACAAGTCCGGGTACATAATTTCTGCCCCACTGCCCTGATCCACCATCACCCTCTTTACATCATACCCTTTTATTTTGAGGGTGACCACCAAAGCATCATTGTGTGGCTGGATGGTTCCCATCTTGTCCTCATTTGAAAAACTTAGCGCCGATTGGATCTCTACTCTAGCCCTCTTCGGCTCAGAATTAGAGTCCTTGACTGGTAGCCAAGCTACAGACATCACCCTGGAGGGATGAGAACTAGACCTCCCAGGTGTAGTAAAGATGACATTAATTGTGCCTAACGAAGGCCTTGAAGAAGCATTCCCCTGAGCCCCTAACCTTGATTGGTCTTCTTACCCATTGGGCCGATACCAAAATTGTTATAAACTTCCCTCTCTGACCAGTTGCTCCAAATGGTTCCACAGAGTTTTGCAGTCCTCAGTGGTATGCCCTCGCTCCTAGTGGTATTGGTAATGAAGGCTCTGATTGCACCTCAAGGGGTCTCCACTCATCTCGTTCAACCATTTGAAGTATGGTTCGTTATTGATCTTCTCCAAAACCTGATGCACCGGTTCTCGGAACACAATGTTAACCACTAGAGGAGCTGTAGGCCCAGATTTCCAAGCAAAATCCCTCTGGGGTCTGTTATTGTTGTAGCAGTCCGACCTGAAATCCCTCATCTCTTGAGAGATAACCTTACCCTTTCCCTTGCCTTGTTGTTGGTCCTCCTCAAACCTCTTATACTTATCAATCTGATCCATGAGCTGGCGTACACTGGTAACAGGTTTCCCAGTCAAAGACTTCCTTAAGCCATGCTTGGCAGGTAAGCCGACCTTGAAAGTCCTGATGGCTACGCCGTCAAAGTCACCATCAATCTCATTGAACATCTACTAGTATCTGTCCGAATATGTTTTCAAGGTCTCCCCTTCTCTCATGGACAGGGACAATAAGGAATCTAAGGGTTGAGAAACCCTGCTGCACGTAATAAAGCGGGATCCAAAAGCCTGAGTGAGTTCCTTAAAGGAATCAATGGAACCTGCACCCAGACCATCAAACCACCTCATTGCCACAGGCCCCAAGATGGATGGGAATACCTTGCACATCAAGGCCTCGTTCTTGGAGTGCACAACCATTCTTTGATTGAAGTGACTAACATGCTCCACAGGGTCCATTCGACCATTATATATGGTGAACGTGGGCTGAGTGAACCGTCGAGGAAGTCTTCCTCCCTCAATTCTGCGCGTGAAAGGTGATCTGGAAATTTGGTTGAGTGCTCTACTCATAGCATCATTTCCCAGGCCTCTCGAAGATGAATTTCTGTTTCTGTGCTCATGATGGTAGTCTTCATCATACGAGAAAGACTCACTAGGAAGGGTCCTTGATCTATGCCTATAACTACCATCCTCTTCACCATCGGAAGAGAAGTCAGAATTGGAAGGAGCTCGCTTTTGCCGTTTGTGGCATAAGCTTCTCCTCAAGTGATCAATCTCCAGCTGCATTTCTTTGGTATTTTTCTCATGAGAGAGGTGGTTACCAACCCGAGAATGGCTCCTACTAGTATAGGTAGTATGCACACTCCCCTCCCGGTCATTTCTTTGTTCAAGATCACGGAAGTGATCTTGACGCTGAGACCCTATAGATTCTACCTGGTTTGGACCCAAACCTACCATCGTTGAACGTCAGACTCATTATAACACTAGTAATTCCCACAAACGGCGCCAATTGTAAGAACCAAATTTAAGTCCCTAGCCCAAAAGGTGGATGGACTTAGGCCCAAAAAGCCCAAAACAATGAGTTTGTAGAGAGTGGGTTGGAAAACTGAGCTTTAACGAGTTGAACGACAAGAATAATGGATTCAGGTGACAAGAAAAGGAAAATAAACTAATTTAAACTAAAGAAAATCATTCTTGGCACAGTCCGAGGAGATCAGTTCTTATATATTTCTCTCAAGTTTGGTTACAAAGTCAGTTCTTGATGGCTAAAGTGTTTTTCTCTTCGTTTCTCGATCCCCTTTCCCGTGGAGGTTCTCTTCCATTATATAGTTCTCTTTAGACAATTTTGGCCCTCTACTTGTTAATCATATAAGCTACTACTTGAGTGTTTATCCCATCGGGCACCCTTTCAGGCCCTCTGTGTGTTGGGGCAGCCAATGTAGCACTATTTAGAGGTCTTATCCACATTAATGCAGCTTGAAAGTTAGTTGCAAAGCATTCAATGCGGTGGTAGCAGTCTTCTTCTTAGATATTTTAAGACTCCCCCCTATCCTATGTTTTTGTAAGGTTTATCTGTATAAACAGAATTTCCTGGAACGTTCTCCTGGACGGCAAACCACCCCATTGGACCTTGGCTTTGGTTAGCCGAGGAGGCATTCATCCTCGGACCATCCTCATGGGCTCTTATGACCACAACAAAATTCTTCATTTATTAACACGGACTCTCCTGACAATGTTTACTCCTCCTGGGATGACTCTACGCCCCTAGATTGGGCCCCAGGCCCAATATACGCATAAATAATGAGCTTCTGGGCCCAAAATCCCTACAAATATCAAGAAATTGTTTTTTGCCAAAAAATAATGAGAAGCAAAATATAAATTATAAATCGTGGTAAATTAACTAAAACTATAGTCTAACATTTTTGAATGACATATATAATACACAAATAATTATTTAACTAGATTCTTGTTCTTCACAACATTGTGTTTTATTAATAAAAATAATATATTTTCTTTTAGCATCAAACTTGTGGGGCCAGAAAGAGTCAGGCAACCCCGGCCCACTCCGAACCAGGCCCAAAGGCCCACGCCGAGGACGCGTCCAAGGTCCGAGGACGAAAGTGTAAAGCCCAGTCGCCCAAGAACCATTGCCGAGGATGATTACTTCCTCGGCCGCCCGAGATCAGAAAGCGAGCAAGCTGCACACCCTCAAGGGGAATCTCCCTGAGCATCCAAGGAGCAAATAGCAAGTACCAAGCACCGGACATGGAAGCATGGTGGAGGAGCAAGTCCCAGATGAACTGTCACCTCCACATTAAATGCCCTCAACTAATGCCCTGGCCGCATTAATGAGGATAGGACCCCTGAACAGTGCCGTCTTGGGCGCTGCAACCCACAGGAGGGATGGGAATGCGGCTGATGGGACAGGCTCTCGAGTGGTGGCCTGGCTGATCAACAAATGTAGGGCTAGGATCAACTGAGAGAGAGGTATATAATGTAAGAAGTCCCTCTTGAAGGGGGACGGACGGAAAAACCAGAGAAAAGAAATACTGTAGCAGTTTATATTCTCTCAAACCTTGTAACCTTTCTTAGAAGAGATAATAAGAACTTCGAGCTCTGTAAGACCCGTCCGAGGAGCCTTATTGTGCATCCTAACCCACGTTTAAGTTATCAGCATTCACGTACAACCATGCATGGCCGTTGCATTCCTCACTAGGGCCTAGCTCTTGAACCCATACTCTATAAATTCATTGCAGGGTTAGCTGGATTTGGGTCTACTTTCTCAACCAGAAGAAGTGCCCGAAACCGGTCCCTACAAAACTCAATTCCAAATATGAGATATAAAAAGAAAAAAAGAAGAAGTAATCTTACAAACATACATGACAATGAATAAGGTAAAAATTATAGTATGCCTAATATTTTTCTTCTATATATATATATATATATAAGTGAAGGAGGGGTGGTTTTAAACCTGAAAAATGTCATTAAAAGTTACAAAATGTTGTCACCTTCTACCCATTCAAAAAATAAGCAGATCCGAGAAGCCGCACTTGCTTGCTATGACTTTCAAAATCTTTTTCTAAATGTCAAAGTTTTAAGTTGCATGATATTTTATTTTATTGAGAAAACGTGAGCCAATTAGAATGGGTTTTTTTTTTTTTTTTTAATTATTTCTTTCTTTCTTTGCTAGAAGAGCCCATTAGAATAATCATTTTCAAAACCTACCCTTTATACATTGATGATAATTTGTGTACTGGAGAACTGCACAAAGAAATTAAAAATATTTAATAATTTGTGCTTGTAAACCTGTTTGACAAGTGCTCACCTTGGTGTACTTTGTGACAAGATTTTCAAAAAGCCTTATCAGAGGTCTCAAAGTCAAATTCAAACAAAGAGAAACAAAATTATATAGGTCAAACGTCAAATTGAATAGTTCTACCTCTTTATAACTTCATTAAACCCCATAACAAATTTGTGTGTCCTTACTCCTTAGGAAGAACAGAACATAACACGGAGCTGAGTAAGAAGCATTTCATGTTAATTTCTTTCTGTATCATTCTTTCATCTCTTGGAATTGAGGCTAGTAAGGAGCCACCAAGAACCGGCAAACACTTTGTGCTAATTCATGGTTCATGCCTTGGAGCTTGGTCCTGGTACAAGCTTGTGACACTTCTAAAATCTTCTGGTCACAATGTCACTGCACTAGACTTAGCTGCTTCTGGGATCAATCCATTGCAGGCAAATGATCTCCAATCAAGTTTTGACTATTTCAAGCCCTTGAGGGAGTTCATGGAAGCTCTTCCTTCTCATGAAAGAGTAATCCTTGTTGGTCATAGCCTTGGTGGTTTGGCAATTTCTCAAGCCATGGAATATTTTCCAAGTAAGATCTTTGTTGCTTTTTTTGTCACTGCCTTAATACCTGGGCCAGCCCTCAACATTTCCACCCTCAATCAAATGGTATTTGATAGGGGTGTTTTTCAACATGACAAGGACATGTCACGCAAGGGAAACTGACGGTGCTTATGGGTCCATCAGTTCCGCAAAAGTAGACGGAAGGACTAGAGCGACGGCATAAAAAGGGACGGGGCCACACTAAATCCCAACGGCAAAAGTGTCCAACGGGCGAATGGAAGGCCAACGGAGAAACTAGAAAGCCGACGAGTCCAACATGGCCTTACTTGATCCTCACGAAAATCCATATTAGGAAACATCTTGCATATTACGCAAGGCGAACCTGCTATAGATTCATATCCCCCTCATATGGAAAGACACCCTACAATCTTGGAAACCCTAGTACCAAATCTTCTTCATAAGGGAAAATCTCCACTCTCAAGGGATCTTGATTCACCACTAGCTGCTATATAAGCACCAGACCTCCACTTTCCTCAGGTATGCAAAAACTCTCTAGCTCTCTCACTATAGAGTTCATAGAGACTTCTCATTCACTAACTTGACTTTCGGAGGGTTTTTGGCTGGTACCACACAGGTGCCTTTTGTTTGGTCCCTTTATTCTTATTTACAGGTACCCATTGGAGTGACTTGGAGCCTACAACTCACTAACGATTTTAGCACATCATTAGTTGGAGCCGTTTGTTGGAAATGAGTGATAAGCCATATCGCAGACAAAGAGTTGTATGGTCCTGACACGATCAATGGCCACTACCAACCAAGAGACCGGGAACTCGCCTAGCGCATTGGAGAGGCAGGTACAAACCCTTGCCACAGCAATTGAATGGCTCACTCAGCGAAACCACGAGTTGGAACGACAGTTGGAGTAGTGAAATGATCAGGAGCCGAACAATCAGAATGATAGACAAGACAAGGAGGAACGTGACAACAATCGTCCCTTGACGAATGATCACCAAGAAAGGAACGGCCAAGAGGAAAGTCATGCTGTCAGCAGACGAGATCAGCAAGATACCAGTCGTCCCTCCAAGCTAGAAGTTAGTGTGTTGCGCATGGCATAGGAGATGCAGACGATGAAAGAAAAAATGGACATGATGATGAATGCCCTGAGAGGATGAGTATCCACCAACTTGGACGAACTAGTCCAGCAAACCGACTCACCCTTCACCATATAAGTATTGCTTTCACCCTTCCAGCCAAGTTCTGAATGCCATTGGTGGAGGAATATGACGGTTCACGAGACCCACTGGACCATTTGGGGTTGTTCAAAACCCTTATGCACTTGTAAGGAGTTCTAAACGAAATTATGTGCAGGGCCTTCCCTACCATATTGAAAGGACTAGCAAGGGTATGGTTCAGCAAACTTACCCCAAACACTCTCTCAACCGTCAAAGAGTTGAGTGGACACTTTGTCACACACTTCATCAGGGGACAAAGACACAAAAGGTCCTTAGACGCCATACTGAGCATTACACAGCGGGAAGATGAAAGCCTAAGGTCATACGTAACCCTTTTCAACAAAAAGGCCCTCATGATTGACAAAGCCAATGATAAAGTCCTTGTCACTGCCTTCACCCGTGGGTTAAGGCTGGGGAAGTTTCTCTTCTCCCTATACAAAAATGACCCAAAAACGATGGCCGAAATGCTGTACAAAGCCACGAAATACATGAACGTCGAAGACGTGATAATAGCTTAGGGGGATGGGCCAAGGAAGAGACAGAGGCAAGATGACCTTCATCCAGACAAAAGCAGGAAGGTAGCCCGAACGAATGAGCGAATAGAGGACAGGAGATTAAAACCCCCGTCGGGGAGGATAGTAAACTTCACCCCCTTAAATACCCTGCTGGATCAAGTCCTCATGCAGATAAGGCACGACGTGGCGCTGACATGGCTAGACAAGCTGAAGGACGATCCAAGCAAAAGGCTCCAAAATAAGCATTGATGTTTCCACCAGGACCATGGGCATGACACCTCTGAGTACGACAACCTCAAGCAGCAGATTGGAAAACTCATTAAGCAGGGGAAGTTACAGCGATTCGTCAGGGGTGGTGAAAACCCGCCAAGGGACCCTAAGCATAACTGACGGGTTGAAGAAATGCCCAGAGCCCCACTCGGAGAGATAAGGATAATCGTAGGGGGAAACACTATGGCATGATCATCTAAAATGGTAAGGAAGACATATTTATGTATGGTACAAAGCGTCCAAATCTCCGGACGACCTCCTAAGGCAGCGAGGGTTGACAACCCCGTCATCAGCTTCACAGAGGACGACACTAGGCGACAACGCCTTGGTTATCAGCCTGTCAATTGTAGATTTCAATACTCGATGAGTTCTAGTAGATAACGGGAGCTCGGCAAATATCCTCTACTACCCATCGTTCCAGCAGATGAGGATTGACAGAGAACGCCTATTACCATCAGACGCACTGTTAGTAGGTTTCGGTGGCACCAAGGTCTTCCCCGTAGGGACCATCACCTTGCCAATAACCATTAGGACATACCCTCAACAGCTCACTAGGGAGGTTAGTTTCCTTGTGGTTGATTGCTCCTTTACCTACAATGCAATCATTGGTCGACCCACACTTAACGCATGGAAGGCGGCTACATCCACGTACCACCTGCTAGTAAAGTTTGCAATGAAGTATGGGATAGAGGAGGCATGAGGGGACTAGATGGCCACCCGTGAGCGCTATGCCTCCATGCTAGAAATGGACGATCACCTACAGGCGCTGAATATCGAAGAGAGAAGGGTAATAGTAGAGCCTACAGAAGACCTGGAGGAAGTCTCCTTAAATAATAACATCCCGGGCTAAACCACACGTATTGGCACACAAGCCGACCTTTCAGTTCCCAAAGAGCTTGCCCTCTTCCTAAAGAACAATCAAGATGTCTTCGCTTGGAGTCACGAGGACATGCTAGGGATCAGCCCTAGTACCATGGTACACAAGCTCAACGTATTCCCGTCCGTCCCCCTAGTTCGGCAAAAGATGAAGGTCTTCGCCCAAGAAAGGGACAAAGGCATAGCCGAAGAAGTACGCAAACTGGTAGAGGCAGATTTCATTAAGGAAGTCTACTACCCCGAATGGTTAACCAACATGGTTATGGTCAAAAAAGCAAACGGCAAGTGGATAATGTGCATGGACTTCACTGACCTAAACAAAGCATGCTCGAAGGACAGCTATCCACTCCCACGCATCAACCTCTTCGTGGACTCTACGTCTGGCCACCAATTGCTAAGTTTCATGGATGCCTTCTCCGGATACAATTAGATCAAGTTGGATGAAGCAGACCAAGAGAAAACCTCATTTGTCACGAGCCAAGGACTCTTCTGCTACAAAGTCATGCTGTTTTGATTAAAGAACCCAGGGGTGACGCACCAAAGGCTTATGAACAAAATGTTTGCACAATAGATTAGGCAAAACGTAGAAGTATACGTAGACGACATGCTCGTAATGAGCACACAGGAATCAACTGGACAACGCCAATCATATCCTACCTTAAAGATAGGTCATTGCCAGAAGACCACAATGCATCCCACCGACTGAAGGTGCAGTCTTCACGTTTTGTCATGATGGGAGATGTCCTTTACAAAAGAGGTTTTTCCCGTTCGTGTTTAAGGTGCCTGATCCCCGACAAAGCAGACTATGTCATGAGAGAAGTACACGAAGGAATATACAGGAACCATTCAAGGGTACGCTCACTAGTTCACAAACTAATACGAGCTGGATACTATTGGCCCACTATGCAGAAGGACGCCTAGTCTTACGTGAAGGCGTGTGAGAAGTGCCAATGCTTCAACAACATCATACGACAACCAACTAAGGAACTTACACCATTGATCGCCCCTTGGCCTTTTGCGCATTGGGGATTGGACATAGTTGGGCCCTTCCCCATCGCCATACCGCAACTCAAGTTCCTCATCGTAGGGATCGATTACTTCACCAAATGGGTGGAGGCAGAACCATTGGCCACTATCACAGAGAAAAATGTCCAAAATTTTGTCTAGAAAAGCATCATTTGCTGCTTCGGGATCCCTAGGGTCATCGTCTCTGACAATGGAAAGCAATTTGACAATGACGCATTCAAAGATTTCTGCCAATAGTTGGGGATCAAGAATCACTACTCCTCTCCCGCTCACCCCTAGGCCAATAGACAGGTTAAAGTCACAAACCGATCCCTACTTAAAATGATCAAAACTCGACTTGAGGGGGCAAAGGGCATATGGCCAGATGAGTTACCCAGTGTCCTGTGAGTGTATAGGATGACAGTTCACACACCTACAAGAGAGACACCTTTTCACCTCGCATACGGACATGAAGTCGTCATCCCAGTAGAAGTGGGATTGACCAGCTATCGAGTATCCCACCATGATGAAGGAAGGAACGAAGAAGGGATGCGCCTACAGTTAGATCTTCTTGATGACATCAGAGCAACGGCAGAATAGAGGATGGCTTGTTATCAGGACCTTATGGTAAAGCACTACAACACCAAGGACATGCCTCATCATTTTTAGGTCGGGGACCTGGTCCTCAGGAAGGTGATGACGGCTACCAGAGATCCCTCACAGGGCAAGGTAGGCCCTAATTGGGAGGAACCCTACAAAATTGCCGACTACTATAGGAAGGGGACTTACTACTTGGAAACCCTCGACAGGCAGAAGCTCCATCACTCATGGAACACCAAGCACTTGAGGAAGTACTACCAGTAGTGGTCAAATGCACCTTATTTTATCGCTTTCTTTTCATTTTTCCATTTTTGTATAAAAAGTTAAATGTCAAAAGATGTTAAGACTCTAAGGATGTCGAGTTTCTTTTTAGCTCTTTTTATTATTAATAAGACTTGGATGCATTATCAGAAATGTTGCTCTACTCTCTACCCTTCAGTGGACTATCTAAACTACACTAAGTCCTACCTACGGGGTGGACGGATGACCAAGGATACCAATGAGTGTCTAATCTTAGAAATTTACTAAGTCCTACCTATAGGGTGGAAGAACGACCAAGGATACAGAGGGGTGCCTGGTCTTAGAAATTTTATTAAGTCCTACCTACGAGGTGGACAGACGACCAAGGATACCAAAGGGTGCCTAGTCTTAGAAATTTTACTAAGTCCTACCTACGGGGTGGACGGACAACCAACGATACCGACGGGTGCCTGGTCTTAAAAATTTTACTAAGTCCTACCTAAGGGTGGACGGACGACCAAGGATACTGACGGGTATCTGGTTTTAGAAATTTTACTAAGTCCTACCTACGGGGTGGACGGACGATCGAGGATACTGATGGGTACCTGGTCTTAGAAATTTAACTAAGTCCTACCTACGAGGTGGACGGACAGCAAAGGATACCGACGGGTACTTGGTCTTAGAAATTTTACTAAGTCCTACCTAAGGGGTGGACGAACGACCAATGATATCGACGGGTACCTGGTCTAAAAATTTTTCTAAGTCCCACCTACGGGTGGACGGACGACCAAGGATACTGACGGGTACCTGATCCCAAAATTACATTAAGCCCTACCTACAAGGTGGACAGATAGAATAAAACGTCAACGGTACCAATACAAGAGAAGCATACACGGTTAAAATGAAGACAAAATATAACAAGTATAGGCAACGGATAAAAATAGTAAATGTAACCCAAACAGGTAAATGTTTTTACATAAAAACCCCAAAAGAAGGGGGCATTAATTACTGTCTTACAAATAATCCTACAAGAATTTAAATACAAAAGAAGGGAAAAATCAAGACGGAGGAGCATCAGGAGCGGTTGGGTTCACGACGAACAAGCCTTCAACAGTAGTCGGGTTCTCACCGGACGAGACCACAACGACGTCAGGACCCTCAAGGGCAGGCTTAGCGATGACCACTCTGTCAGTGTCCTTCACCTCATGCTCAACCATATGAACGGAGTCAACGGTCTCATCGCTGACGGTGTAATCTCCTCCAGGCGTTAGCGAGACTGTGTCATCTATTACGATTTGGGACAAGTCGAGATTGGGATAAGTAGCTCTCACCTGCTTCAAGAAATCCTCAAACCCATCACCATAGTAGACGCCACAGGCATCAAAGAAGGGTTGAGAAATCTGGAACTTTTCCACGGCGTCGACTCTGGCTTTCTCCATCTACTCACGAAGAGCAGCCAACTCCATTGCCAAGTTGGTCTTCATTTTCTCCGCCTCCTCAAGTCGATGGGTCTCCTCCGCAAGCGCCTTAGTTTTTGCCATCAACTCTTGATTGAGGGTACGGATGGCCTCCAAGTATTGTGCCCACTCCTTATTCTCAATCTCTTGACGTTTACAGTACCATCAGATTACCCCCTCGTTGGCCACACACTTGTCCTGAAGGACCTTCATATGCACTAATGCCTGAAACAAAACATGACGGTTAAAATCAAAAGCAAAATTTTGAAGTAGAATTTAAGTGATGGGGACATACCCTTGACAGGTTGTAGAGGCCAGAAGCCCCCAAGTCCTTCAAAGAGTGTTCACCACAATGATCCAAGTCTGTCTCCTTGATGATTGAAGAGACCATCTCAACGGCATAATCCTTATAAGTGACCAACCTTTGGACGAGGCTCAGAGCGACGGGTCCTTTCCCGGTCATCAAACCCTTTTCGGCTCCATAAAGAGGGG